>JAPTGZ010000014.1:30848911-30862224 GCA_029814645.1 Fowleria isostigma | reverse complement strand
CTGGTTTAATGATTGAACTTTTGCCAACAAAACCCATATGATATTATAACACTGCCTCAAAACGCCTGTTTTATGAGACATAACCCTATAATTACGTTATTATTTTGGAGGTATGAGTAGGCCAACTTAGTCTGGATGAACATTTCAGATTTGTCATATCCTTTCATACGTAGTCAACGCTGAATAAAGGCTTTCCTCTGTAAATGTGTATAAGATTCCTCTACCCCTGACAGTGTTAAACATGTTTTACAATTACAGTCTATAACATCTAATTAAAGAATGGAGCAGTCAGATTGTTTTATGGCTGTGTGATAAAACCACCATCCCGGTTTTATTGCATCCTGTAACACACTTAATCTTGAGTAAATGGAAAAAGTGGCAGATTGGAATGAGAGGAGGAGGAGATGCAACTTGCTACATGTCCACTTCACTTTAGTTCTTCCTGCAACATAAATTGTAGCTGACATGTGCATACTTACAGAGTACTTGTTGCAGAGTGTGCGCTCCACAGTGCAGTCCACTTTGGCTATCTTGACGTCAGTGAGGCCAGGAAAGTCCTTCTTGGAAAGGTCCTCCCATGTTGGAGCCAGGTTCTTACAGTGGCCACACCTACACAGCGGGATAACAAGGATGACATCACTTCGACTGACTGCAAACAGTTTGGATACATGATTGAATAAACATAAAAATAACCCTTTCACACCCTACAAGTGTGTTGATGTTTGATTAAAACTCATAGTACTGAAACATAAAGGTGAATGCTGGTAATTTATGATGATGATGACTTTACCATGGAGCGTAGAATTTGATGAAGGTGAGGCCTTTGGCTACCGTCTCATCAAAGTTGCTTTCTGTCAGGACCATCACACTGGACTGCAAAGAGTGAAGGAACAAATGTTTAGCAGAAGGATTAAAACAGTGGTTCCCAGCCTTTTTTTTGTCTTATGACCCCATTTTAACATCACAAAATAAATCTCTGGTGACCCCAGACATTCAAAACAGAGACATTCTTTAGCTCAAATTCCTGATCATGTAACAGTTTGCTATACTATGTTGTAAATTAATGTTAATTTTAGAAGGCATTTAGTCTATATAATGTATATTATTATGGATAGAGGCTATAAAACCAGGTTGAGATTACTGCACAAAATGAGAATATTATTTTCCTTGGTCAGGATATGTACAGTCAGTGGAGATTATATTTACAAGACTGACAATTAAAACTGACCAAACAATAACTCAAATGAGGAATTATGAAACTGATGTTTCAGTTGCTGGTGGGGATCTTAATAAATAAAATGAAAGCGCTACAGCATCTTAAACTGGCCAGAATGAACATCTGAAAGATAATCAGGATACGCCCTCTCAGATTTTATATCCTTCATTTTATAGGAAAAGTATTTTAATTGTAATAAAATATATATTGAATCAGTGAAACTTATTTTTAATCAATCGCCAGAAATTTCAGCCAACCCCATTTGAACTCCAAGGTTGAAAATCACTGGATTAGAAGAAGAATGGATCCTTGAATGTTGAAACAAAAACTGAATGGATTCAGCTCATATGTATGCGACGTCTGCTTTTCCCTTCCTTCATCTGTGTTCACGCACCTTCACCTCCTCCTCCTCTTTGGCTGGCTCATCAGTAGGGATCTCATTTGCACTCGGATCCTCCTGCTTTTCCTCTTCGGCGAGGATGGCCTTCAGCTGGTTGTCTACGAAATCTTTGAAAGAATCCAGGTCCCTTTTGCCTTTGTACTGCTCCGTCTGCATAAACATTACACAATTTATTATGCACTGCTATTACATCAAAACCAGAGGAAAAGTCATTTTAAATTGGAAAACATATATAATCGTCTAGAACTTCCCCCGCACCTTCTGTCCATTGTTGAAGAAAAGCAGCGTGGGATATCCCCTCACGCCGTTCTCAGAGCACACCTCATAGTGCTGCGTACAATCCACCTAGACAAACATGATACGACATCTGTGTTAGTGAAGAAGCACCGACCATCAATACAAACACACCCTGCAAATATGTTCAAGAGGTGTTCATTGGTTTTAATGTCCTAGTTGCAAACAGATAACTTCCTGATACGATCATATCCTGTTAAGTCTGTGAAACAACAGGATCAAGTTTTATAATAACACAGTGATGAGCTGCTCCATGACAACTACAAGCACCGAGCAAAGAGCACAGAACTTTAGAATGTTGTGAATTAGAAGCTACACAATATATTGTTTGAGCATCATCATCGCAACGTACGTGTGCACAATAGTCACATCACAGGTCCTGTGACGTAGGAGAGAAATGAACTCAACATGTTCTTATGTAATTTCAAGGGTGACTTGACACACAGTTGCTGAAACAACACTGAAAAATGACCAATGAACAAGAAAAAAGAAAATCACCAAAAACGAAGAATAAACTAACAGAAAATGAAGGAAAATCACGAAAAACAATTTCTCACTGAACGGTTAACAACTGCTAGAATATGTCTGTACAATACCGGTCCATTGCGCAAAAATGCTTCCAAATTTCTGTTTCACTTTTTATTATTTCAGGAATGTGTATGTATGCAGGTGTGTGTGGATAAATATAAGTGTGTGGGTGGGTGTGGATGCGTATATATATTTTTAGTATAGTTTTTATGTATTTATTGAAATAGTTTTTATCTCAAATAATTCTGTTTAATTGCTTTTATTAGTCCCGATGGTGAGCTTCTGCATCGAAATTTTACTCATAATGTGCACTGTTATGGATATTCTGTGAGACAATAAAGTGGCTATTCTATTCTATTCTACAAAATCACCAAAAAATAAATAAATAAATAAATTCAATAAAATAATAATAAAAAAATCAGAAAACAAACAAGAAAATTATTAAAAACAAAGAAAATGACCAAAAATGAAGAAAATCAGAGAAAACAAAGATGTGAGATATATACATACATACATACATATCACACTGTCAGTTTTTTCTAATTTTGTGCAGTCCTCTTGTGAATGTTTACTCAATCTGTGGTTTACAAATACAGACCCACCTTTCCTATCTTAACATCATCAGAGTGCTCAAAGCTTGTGGCCAGCTGCTCCCAGGTTGGGGCCATGGCTTTGCAGTGACCACACCATGGGGCAAAGAACTTTACAAAATGTGCACCTGAAGGAAGAGGGGAAAAAACATGTTAGAATTTAACACAAAAGAGATACAGAGCAAACATCTGCTCTTAACATTTACATATTTAAGTACAACTCTGGAGCAAAGATTGGCTGGAAATCTTCAAGTTTAGATTTTTGGATTTGACGGTGGATGTGTAAAGCTGATTACAGTACAAACTTAACAGAGCCTGTAAGTGAAAATATACACGTCTTACACAGAGGTTATACTCAACCAATTACACAACGTTTATTGGAGCTCTGTTGCCAAGATGTGAAGGTGGGACCTATAAACACCGCTTTAAAAATGCCTATGTCATATCCTGCCTTCGTTCCGTCTCCAAACAAGAAATTATTTATTTTTCCTCAAAACCAAAACATTCAACTTCACTTACGACCCATAATTTCTGCGAGATAATTATCATGAGTGCTGTTTGTTTTTGCAGTCGTTGTCTCAAAATCCAGAAACGTGAGGTGACAGGTGACGAGTGTGTAACAGTTGGTGTGTATTGACTGACAGCGAATGGTGGTTTGGTTGTTCTTGTCGAAATGTCAGTTATGTAAATTCAGTAAGGGTTTCCATTCTCTAAGCTCCAGAAGAACTAGTTTGTGTGGCTGAAAATAGAAAGCAAGGTTAAAATTTAGGGCTGCAACAGAAACTTCTATCTGTTAAAGCAGGAAGCAGCTGCAAAAACAGACAACATGAAGAGATCTGCTGATTGTCGTATGTTGAATTATACAAACAAACAGGCATTATAAACTACTTCTTCAACAGTAACTTTACCTTTGGCTATGTGGGTCTTGAAGTTGTGAACAGTAAGCTCATACATGCCCTGCTTCGGTTCTGGGGCTTTGGGGGGCTCCAGTTCGGTCTCTGGTTCCTAAAGGACACACAACCATAAGCGCTTAACGCCTTAACAGTGTTATTTCTAGCTGGTTTCCAAACCTCAGATGTTACATTGGATGAATGCCACTTACTGAAGGCTCCTCCTGAAGTGTCTTCAGCATCCATGTCTCCAGGGATTGCACATCCCTGGGTCCTGTGTACTTAACTGCATCCTGGTCTGGCTTAAACAACTTTAACCTACACAAAACACAACAAAATTAGTCAATGAAAGATGTTCTGTTATGAAGATGAAGTTACAATACAGTGTGAACTTTATGTAATGCATTTTCATTGGTCAATTTATCATTACACTCTTTAGGATGAGGCAATGTGTATAAAGCGCTGTCAATCATTATCTTGCATGTGCTGTGTTTGCAGTCACATTATGAAGCTAAATATACCAACAGAGAGTATGTAAGACAATGTCTTCAAGTTATTGAGTAAATCTGCATCAAAATAAAAGTTAATGAGTCACTCAACTGTCAATCATTAATCAAGAGGCTCTTTCCCACTGCAGGAACTTTAAAAAACTGTGGTGTGTTTCCAAACTACCTAAATAAAAAAATCTTTCCCTCTACCCCAAACTTGCCCTGAAGATGTTCCTGGTAGGGACATATTACTTTTCAGATTACCCGGAATTCTTGAGGGGGCGGCGCTGTGTACTGGAGAACCCTGATTGGTGGACTACACTTGCAGTGTTCCGCATTCTGTTCACTCACCATCAAGTCACTGTACAGCAGTTTATTTCCACTTCCCCATACATCATCAGCCTGATTTGGATAAATTACCCTGAACTTTGGGGTGCAATGGAAATGCAAAGCTCACAGATTACCAGGAATTCTTTTACCCCGGTAAATAAATTGCTGGGAATAAAAGTTCCTGGTAATTTGGTGGAAAAGGGCCTATTAAGACAGAGTGCTTCTGTGTTGCCACTGTTGTTTCATTACTTTCATTCCATTAAATGATTCTAAAGCCTAAAAAACAAATCTTAACTAATGTAGGGCAATGAATGAATAAGATTGTGTGGCTCAGACTTACGTGGGGTAGCCCCTGACTCCATGGACGTTGGAACAGAACTTTGTGTCCTGGACACAGTCGACTTTAACTACATACACCGGGGGTTCATCCATGCTGTTGTATTTGTCTGCCAGCTCATTCCATGCCGGCTGAAGCCTTTGGCAGTGACCACACCTGGACACAACAGCGGGACAGATACAGTGAATAAGAACTTAGTGCATCTTTTAGTCAAATATAATCAACAGCAGAAAACTTAACACCAAGTGATACAGACAGAGAGTTTACTTATACAAGCATTTACCTCAAACTATCTGTTCTCCACAATAACACAGGTCACAGTGTAAATAGTGACACAGTGAACACAGATAGAGAATGGTAATCTATGACAATGAGAAGATGAAAAAGTGGAACAGACAGAAATGTGAGATGAAACCTATTGATAATTCTTTTGTTGTACATTCAGGACACTGACTACACCTCGACAGCTACAGAATGCTGTCTTTATCTCGCCATCTCCCTGCTATTCTTTAACAAGTCGCATTAAAAGCGGTTTCAGTTACGTTTATCTGCCTGGTCTGGTTATCTGACTCGTTTTATCTGGACTTCCTCAAATCTCATTCAGACTCTGAGGGGTCCGTGGACCCCACTTTTGAAACCACTGACGTACTGCGCGTCTGCCACGTAAGCAACACTTGACAAACTACAACTTTATACAGTGAATAATGGTCAGTGCCCATCTCGAATGCACAATGAATAAAATTAGAAGCAGTATATAAGCTGTTAAATCTGATCGTATGACAAAACGTAATTTGGACAGTTAGCATTGGCACAGGCCCGTGAGGACATTGGCTAGTTAGCAGCTAAGCTAACCGCATCGTTCGAATAAATGGAAGGTCTATACCGCTAAATAGCATCTTTGCTAACTTGCCGGTTAGCTCTAGTTCCGCCGCAAAGGAAGTGCTTGTACTGCAACTCTTATTGGCTTAACTGTTTAGAAGAGCTGTCGTCGTTGTATATTCCCGAGAGAAACTTTAAGCTTTACACTCACCAGGGAGCGAAAAACATGACAAAGTGTGGTGCAGTCGGCACCGCTTCGTTAAACATCTCGACCGTGTACGTGTGCTTGGCATGCTCGTCTTCTTCTTCAATGTCGGCTTCACAAAACACACTGGTGAACAGTAACGAACAATAAATAAAATACATGAACGGCATGCATTTTTGTGCTGAAGCCATGGTGAAGCTCTCGGTGGGTGAACAATGTTCCCTGCTGGTGTGAAAAAGACCGAGTCCGGCTGTGCACGCCCCTTCGTCAGCCTCAGTGCAGATGAATACACACTGCGGATCGGCTACAGGCGTGTAGAGTCACCACCATCCACAGTTAGGATGATATGTAGATCTATGGCAGCCCGCCGGCGTTCAGCAACTCTGTTCACACTGACAGGCCCGAACTAGTAACACTCTTTGAAAAAGTATGGAAGCCGGTTGGGTTTAAGTCATTTCTGAGCACATAGCGTACTTCATTTAATTTTTACAGAAGCCGAATAAATCCTCTCGTTGATGCTTTTTATTATCCGTACAGACACATAGTGACAGGCAGGGGTTTGAGTCCCCACTGTTTCAATGCTACAAACCATGCAAAATCCTAAATATGTAACATTTTGCTGTCATCATGACTCATTAAACTCCTGAGACCCAGAAAACGAAAAGCTTTTTTGCTTTTTTACATTAAAAAATGCATTGACTCCGTACTTTGCAGAGGACAGCTGTTGGTTTGTTTGTTTGGTTGGTTTTTTTAAACTCTTGTCCCCTATATGACAAAAAAAAAAATGCATTGTTGTGGGTCTATCATTGTTGGTAGGGTTACTTTTGACGTATTTCATTACAGATTACAGTGTACATGCCCAAAAGAGTAATCTGTTCTGTAATTAATTGCATAAGTCAATCTGAGTATCGTAATCCGAATACTTGGATCACTTTCACATTTTCTTGAATTTTAATACCATATGAATATAGCAAATAACACCATGCTTACTATGTTGTAACAGAATTATTCTTGTGTGTTCTGTTTTAGAGCTAGATGAATGTGTATTAGTCTAAGCCTCATAAACACATAAGAACATGTGGTGTACTAGTCCAACCCAAAGTAAGTTACGGTGTTTTGTCTAGTTATAGAAAAATAGACAAAGAGTGGATTCAACACAGATGCTGTCCTCATTCTCAGCTCTCTAATGCCAGTGGTGACAAAGAAAATGGAGAGAAAAGGTGTGGGAAACTGGGCTTGTAAAATAATACAAAAATAATGGAAAATTCATTGAGTTTTAAAAATGTAACTGTATTCTGATTGCCATGTATTACAATTGTAACTGTAACAGAATACAGTTACTTATATTTTGTATTCTAAATCCGTAATCCCATTACATGTGTTCCATTACTTCCCAACACTGGGGTCTATATTCTGGCAAGATTCATGAGTGAAAGCCATTTTTTTTTGCATTTTAGTAAAATTTCTTAATGACAACAATGTCAGAATTTATTTCATATTGGTATACCGGTATTAATAAAATATAGACTTATTGGATGGAAGTAAATTTCACTTTGCCTTTTTCTCTTCTCCCATCACAGACACAGTATCAACTGTACAGAAGTCGATACTGTGTGCTAATATTTATAGAATTATATGAATGCAGAGGTTTTTTTTCTTTCTTTCTTTCTTTCTTTCTTTCTTTCTTTCTTTCTTTCTTTCTTTCTTTCTTTCTTTCTTTCTTTCAACTTTACACAAAAACTACTGGGAGGATTTTGAGGAAATTCCAGGATTTTTTTTTTTTTTTAAAGGATTCTTTAACATTGGAAGATAGGACCATTTTCAGCATTTGTGCATAAAACTCCCCAAAAAAAAAATTAAAAAAAATCAGGGTACTGATATTAATAAATGTAGGATTATTACTTTGGTGTGACTTACAATATGGGAGGAACTATCATGCTTGGCGGAGGTCTGCGCTCTCCAAGTGCTTTTCCAGTTATGTTTTGTCTTGATTTTTCTAATCCTTATTTAACCAGGTAATTTAGTTGAAAACTGATTCTCATTTTCAATAACAATCTGGACATATAGAGGCAAACAACCAATCACTCACAGTCACACCTATGGGCAATTTAGGTCAACCAATTAACCTACTAGTGCATGTGTGGATGGAATAGAGTAATACTGTATTATCATCAAATAAATAGTGTCCAGAAAAATACATTTCTGCCAATCATAAATCACAATGCAAAGAAACATATTATTATTAGTATAAAAAAAAATTATTTAGAAGGAAACAAATATTTCTAGTGCTTTTTAAAAGTTCAAACAAAATTGGTTGCCTAAAACTTGACATTTGAGGTATTTCAGTTGAAATTATATCGTATCCCCACTTTATAATTTATATTACAGGTAAATGTAACTGTTCAGATAGACTTTCACTGTGCTTACATTTTAGCAATGTAGACAATGAATGTAAAGTTAAACAAAATTTCTAAAGTGATATATCATTCTAACATTAAAGGAAAGCCCATGAAGTCATGCCAAGAAGCTCAGTGAGAAAAGTATCATTAAGACATAATTTAAGAGACATTCAGGAGAATTTGTTCACTGCTAGCAGAGTTAGAAAAAGCCAAATTGCTTGATTATAAATGGTCCAATAAGCTCCGGTCGACTGCACCATTTTGGCAGGCACTGTAAGTTTCCTTCACACCTAAGGCCTGTCTTTCCTTGCACAAATTGGCTGCTGTTAGAATTCTTTTAATGATATAAATTTATTAAGACATTTATGAAAAGATGAAATATTGTAAAAATGGGCAACGCAGATGTTCATTAAATAGATCACTACTACCTTAAATGACAGACTGACTGCTGGTTTTCGGAGCCGATGGTCAGATATGAGTCAGAGTTGCCTCCTCATTATGACTGGAAACGATTGAGAGTGAGAACATTTTAGGTAAATATAATTAATCCAATTTATTACATTGGATAAATAGTGCCTCTCATGGAGGTTGTAGCCTTGCGTAATGGTTACGGTGTATATATATATATTATGCATTTATTCCCCTGTGTTTATGTGTGTCTGTTCCCAGAAAATACCTTCTGGATTCTCCGTCATGGTGTTATGAAACCAAATAAGCCTTTTTATATCCTTTTCTCTTTAATCACCATTTTTCCTTTGATCGGAACAACAGGAAGAGTGGGAAGAGGAAAGGAAGAGGTTACAGAATGGAAACAGATAGAGGTGTTGTCCAGACGGCTCTATTGATGATGCCATATACAGTATAACGCTATTCCAGTCAGCTCAACAGCTCACTTCAGCGTCTTCTTGAATATCTATATGCTAAAAGTGGGTGAAAATGAGCCTACCATGCACGGTCGGTGTCTGAAGTTGGATGTGTATGTTACAGGCCGAGGTGTTTATGAAGTGCTCGGCGTGTGCTTGTGTGTGAGTCAGTGACACAGCTTCTGTCGGGAGATTTTCCGGCTGTTCCCCCGACAACTATTGAAATTTCATTGTTAAACACATTCACATTCCGTCCACGGGGAGTACCTCCGAGAAGCAATATACTAGATAGATGATGCTACATTTGACCTCAAGGCTCACAAGAGGTGATATTTAACCTCTAGCTGTAGGGACTTCATGAAACGTCTCTCCTTTTAGCCCTGACCTCGCTTGTAGAGAGCGAGACGAGACAAATCAAAGGGGTTAGCGGGCTGCAGATGGCTGAGTGATTTTTAAACTGCGGGTAAGACCAATGATTTGTTGGCCTCTTTATAGCAGGTATGAGAAATACAGCAATGTGTTTCCATGTGGCGTGGGCTCACATGGAAACAGATTGCTGTATTTTATGCTAGCCCAAGGTTTATAAAACGTTCAACACCTGCATGTGCCACTGAGTAAAAAAACAGCCTTCTTGAATTTTACATCAAAGATAATTTTGGCTGCACTGTTGTGACTGATCAGATCATATTCCTGCTCTGATTCAAGCCACTGTGCTGTCAAGAATGTGAGGACTCCCACCCACTTAA
This sequence comes from Fowleria isostigma, assembly GCA_029814645.1. NCBI lineage: Eukaryota > Metazoa > Chordata > Actinopteri > Kurtiformes > Apogonidae > Fowleria > Fowleria isostigma. The sequence goes on along the minus strand of JAPTGZ010000014.1, from coordinate 30,852,119 downwards.
GTTTATTTGAGCTATTATAGCAAAAAATGGCCTTGACATCCAACCGTGACCCACGCTTCTCGCTACTCTTTCACTTTGGAGGTGAAAAATGATATATGAGATTATTTTCCTTGACTTTTGCACATGATAAATAATCTACACAAAGGCACAACCCTCCCAAAGGGGCTCCATTGTTACCATGGAAAGCCAATAACCACACATCACTATTTAATCTCAACATGTCATATAGCTGTGGTAAATATGACCAAATTGCTGCTGACACATTTTACATTTCTCGTGGTGAAGTGGAGGCCACATACTTGTGGGTGTCTACTGGTTACCCATTGTTGAAGAGCAGGCACCTTGCCAGGCCAGCTCTAGTATGGTGTAATAGGAAAAAAGAAAGATTAATGGACCCTGGGGACCTGAGGAAAAGTCTGTTTATTTTCTTAATTGCTTGAGGTTAGTGGCTGAGAGTGCAAGCGTCGGCAGGTGGCAAACTGAATGAAAGTGAGAACTGAGAAACAGAGAATAACAGAGAGGAGCAGTGTGTGTGTGTTAAGAAGAAACAGTTCGTGCCATAGTTAGAGATCGGTCTAGACTCAGAAGTTCAGAGAATAAGCAATAACTCACGGCAGAGTGTTAAGACTTTCTTTATGAGGTGCCTTGATGGTCTACCCTGAATGAAGATGTGATCCAAATTATTCAGGTCACAGTGAGGACACCGTACAGCTTCACTGTGAACATCTTGATGCTTTTACACACTCTGGTTAAAACAAACAATATTATTTTCTAATTATATTTAATTTTCCATATGTGCTCAATGATTAATGTGCCTCTGTACTACTGTCAGTACCAGGGGTGGAAGTAATATTCAGATCCTTAAAGTAAAATTATTAATACCACACAGTGAAGAGTCCAAAAAGGTCCAAAAAAGTCCAAAAAAGTATGATCAGCAATAAGCACAAATGTAATAAAATGGTCTCTGTTAATCAGTGTTTTATTCACTGTAGTAGCCTGAAATTCAGAATTTCAACCTTAGTGTGTTATTAGACATCATCATCTATGTGGGAAAAGTTACTGAGCATTTTCTAGAGTCAAAAGTATTTTCCTCAAAAAGAATAAATTAGACTTGATATTTAGTTTGGAGAGCTCTACCCAAAGAATAACTTTAATTCATTTTAGAGGGGGGACCAAATGTCATCTGAATAGCATTAAATTTTCTTCAATTTGAGCCAATCTTACTCAGGCAAATTTCCGGTGTACCTCCTCGTTGGTTGGCATGACAACAGTCCCCCCTCCTCTTGCCATAAAACATCAAAGCAACACCTGCTAAAAAGTAAACACATGCAATAAAACAACTGTTATTAGGTCATAAACTGACAAAAATCACTTGTATTCACTATTTACAACTTTGAAATTTCTATAAAAATCTCTCTGAGTCTCTGTATAATGTTCTAAAAACTGAGATTTTTCTTGACCTCATCAAGGCACGGGATTGGCCCCATATTTAATGCTTGCAGAAACTGTTAAAGATAGTCACTTGACCGATAAAGGATTAAGCCCAGTTGCCCTCAGTAATCGAGGCAGCCACAGTGCCATCTATGTTACCATGGTAATACTACGCCCCACTTGTAGCAATATACACATTCTATACACAGTGTAGTAGTAGTGTAGTTACTTGATAAAAAAGTAACTAATTACTCATGACAAATTACTTATACAATTTTAATGAGCTTACTCTACTAGTTACTACATTTGAAAAGTAACTTCAGTACCTATTAACTTTTCAGTTTTGTAACTGATAGATGCTCAAATGTACCATGTATACACACCAAACACAATGACCCTTGAGTCCTTCTGTTTTCAATTTTCAATCAGAACTTACTCTTTGAACATAGTGTATGTTGTATAAAGTCATTTAATACTAAACTATATATAATGGCAAATAAATAAATACACATTAAAGAAAAAGGCCATGTCTAGCTGATAAATCCAACCATATGCATGTGGTGTTCACCAAAACAGATCAGGGAACATTCATGTCAGGAAACAGTCAATGGAACGTGGCTTAAGTAACCGAAGAAATCACATTACATTCAGTAATCCAGTTTAGTTATCAGTATGTTTGGTGCTGTGTGATACCTTACTTCATTACCCATAAAATTATTGAAATTACGGTAATCTATTACTTTGTAATTCATTGCATAGACTAGAAGAACATCAGTTAAAAGCTCAATAAAATCAACTCGCAACAGAACACAATCCAAACGAGCATTTAAATGTGCAAATATCTAAAACAAGCAAACAGTCTGAAACCAGCACATCATGAATAATTTAATTAAACAAACCAGTGACATAAACTTTGCACTAATTCAGCATTACACATATTATTTCTCTACCACGAAAACTCAATGAACAAGACAAAGAAGAGAAAAAACAAAGGTCACATTCTGAAGGTGTGATCATGAATTCTGTCTTACCTTTACTGTTTTCTGATTATAACAATTTAAATGAATGAAAGCCTTTACAAATCTATTGTTTTGTGTTACGATGAAATAATTCCCACTGGAAACACAAGGCCCATGGCTTATTAAACATAGATGTACATTTTGTGGATGTGGATTGTGTATTTGTCTTCGTGCCCCAATTAGAATACTGAAAAAACACTAAAGCATTGCTGAGGAAGGACCTTTTTTTCCAAAATATGAAACAAAGTCAAACTTTGACATAGAAAGATTAATCAATGTTTCTATACCCAAATCCCCAAACATAGATGCTCTATGTGTAACATGATTCTGAACAGAAATAAACAGCATAAGGAGAGTCTGTAAATTAATTAACAGCAGTAAAGTAAACATAGGGTGGTCTAATAATTTTTTCCATGACTGTATGTTTGTAGTGTCACTGTTCTGTGAAATCCAAGCATATCTAAAAAAAAAAATCAACTTCTTGTGAGTTTGGGAATAACAGTCTGTTTTCATTTTTGTGATGAATTTTATATCCAACATGGTTTTAAATGAGTTCATTTAGCATTAGAAATAGAAGAATTTTCTCAAACCTTAAAGGAAACACTTTAAACTTATTTTATTGAATAACAAGTACAAAAATATTCAATTTAATTCAATTCAATTCAGTTCAATTCAATTTAATTCAATTCAATTCAATTCAATTCAATTTTATTTATATAGCCCAATATCACAACAAATTTGCCTCACAGGGCTTCACA
>JAPTGZ010000014.1:30834671-30845302 GCA_029814645.1 Fowleria isostigma | reverse complement strand
CGGGACCGGGTCGCGGAGGCAACAGTCTAAGCAGGGATGCCCAGACTTCCCTCTCCCCAGACACTTCCTCCAGCTCTCAGGAGGGACCCCGAAGTTTATCTTTATCTTATTTATTTCTTATCTTTTTACTTATCCGTGCTGCTATACTAGTGAAAGGTGGAACACTGAACACTTCTTTTTGTCTTGAAACTCAGTGAAGTACCTGATGGGTTTAATTTGTGTTTTGTAATGGAATGCCAAATACAATCACTTTTTCTGCAAAACAAATCTCCCTATGGGTATAAATAAAGTAACCTTGAACCATAAGCCTTGCTGCTGAACTCAACCATATTTGAGTCATATAAGACACTAGCACATTGACCCGTGGGAATCCTTGAGTTCTAGATGTGGTAGTTTTTATGCTTTTGTGTATTTGTGCATGTTGTACCACATTTGTCCAGCAGTCACCGACAAAGCATTCTGGCCATAGCAACATGATTGTAAGGGTATTTTATTCCAAAATCACTAATGTCTCCCAAAATATTGGTCCTATCAACCTGCTATTTTCACTAGCCTCTTCCTTGACCAAATATACCTAAATATACCAAACTGAAGCATTCAGCTTTTTCAGGATTTTGTGAGAATCCCGAAATACACATGCACACAGAGGCCACTTGGTTTTTATAATATAGATTATTATATTATAGAAAGCTTACAATGTACATCCATAGTCTTATGGCAATAAAAAAAAAAACAAACACCCTTATACAATAGATTTTTGGAAATGTGAATCTGTTTTTGTTTCAAGTGTATTCCCACGTGTAAGGGAACATCTAGTAAAACAGTACTCGGTGGTTGGAAAAAAAAATCATAGCTCAGAAACATCCTAGTCAGAAATGTCAGAAATGACTTATATGTTATATGCACTGAGGCTTTTGAGCTCATGTTTATTTTTTTATCTTGGTGTTACTTTCCTGTCTAAGTTAACTAGCTATTGATAATTTTGCTACTGTAGAGAAGCAGAAGAGAGACATGAAAGAACTCTCGAGTGAACATGAGGATTTTCATGGAAAAGCTGACTGGAGTCATCTACACAGAAAACAGAATTTACATAAGCAGACAAATCTAATCTTCGAGTGTGTATAAGAATTTTTATTGTATGAAACACAGGTATAAATAATGAATGGTATTATGGTACATACAAAAGGGTTGGTATAAACAAAGCATACAGTGCTCAGCATAAATGAGTACACCTAAACAAATTTGTCACAAAACCTTTAGTTGTCTTTGAGAATCAACATTTTCTATGGGACACTATACAACATATCATGTTCTCAGTTAAGGAAGTTTCTATAAAAACTCAGTTTTGCCTACATTTTTTGAAACAATGCTTATGTTCATTGAGATATTGATTAAAATCTTACTTTTCAAAGCGGGTGTATTTGTTTATACTGAGCACTGTATGGGCCAATATGGAATTGAGGGACTTTTTGAGTTCCTTTCCAGGGTAACATAGTTGACAGGTATAGTTCTTATCCTTAAGATTTTTGCTGTTTTCAGGCCTAAAATCAACATGACCATAACCATAACCATAACCATAACCATAATCATAACCATAACCATAACCATAACCATAACCATAACACCACATGACATTTATACAGAAAGATTCTTCTAAATATCATAAATACAACTGAGTAAAATTGAAATTGAAAGTTATTTTAAAAAGATACTGTAGTAATGCTGTTGACATAAGAGTATAATAAATCCACACTTGACTCACATTACTTTATATTAAATAACTAAGAAAGTGGAGAAATAACATATGTTGTATATGTACTAGTGTTTTCCTCAGGAGGAAATGACATCATGTGGAACAGGTCATGTGATTTGGAATTAACACAGTTCCTTCAGAGGTGTTTTTGTCGTGGGTAACTTAGTTACAAGTGATTTCTCTGACACAGATACAATTTGTTATTTTCCATATAAAATTTGATATATTGTCAAAAAAGAACACCCCAACAGATTTGTCACAAAACCTTTAGTTTTCTTTGAGAATCAACATTTTCTCTGGGACACTATACAACATATCATGTTCTCGATTCAGGAAATGTTCTATAAAACTCAGTTTTGTCCAAATTTTTTGAAACTGTGCTTACGTTCATTGAGATATTGATTAAAATCTTACTTTTCAAAGGGGTTATATTTATTTAGGCTGAGCACTGTATATCTCATGGGCCTGAAAAGTTCCTCAAGTATATATTGACCCATATGGTTGTAAATAATATGCCTACAGACACCTAATGATTTACCAAAGTAGCATTTAATCAGTGTATGAATTAAAATGTTGCATTCTACTTAGTACAAATCCTGCCTTGAGTCTCTGTAAGACATAACTTGTCATTAATTTTCCCCTGTTTGACAAATATTAAAAAAAATACCATGGAACTGCACCTTGTTAGATATTTGACCTGAGGTGGGATATCACAGGTGGTCACAGGAGCTACTACGACTTTGGAGGTTTTTCGGATGCTTTTTGGTCGGCAGCCCTCACTGTAAAAATTCACTTCCTACTGGTAAAGACATCAGGACAGACTAAAGATGGGAGAGAGGAAAGAGGAAGAGGAGGCAGACAGAGAAGAGGAGAGAACTGAAAAGAGAGAAGACAATAGTAAGATATTGAGACAGAGATGGAGTGAAATCCTAATTGAAGTTTTACTACGACAAAATCCATTTGTGTCAACGTGGGAGTGTTTTCCGTTTGCTTAGTGGTGGGATGTAACTTTACTTAAGTGGTGTACTTAAGAATAAATTTAGGATATTCCCTATAAGTGCCTTTATACTTCTACTCTTCTACATCTCAGAGGTAAATAATGTACATTTCAGTTTATGATATATGTTTCGAAGCTTCAGTTTGTTTTCAGATTACATTTTTTCCTCCCTTTCCTATGCGTTAAAAATCACATATCTCCATATTTGCTCATTTTCAGTGTTTGTCACAAAAGAAGGATGTGGTTTGCTTTATAAAATGAGAAAATCTCCACTTCTGGTGAAATGATGTCTTTAATAACCGTGTTGGATTTGCTGGAAAATGCATTGACGCAAAACTAAAAGAGACCTGTTTTTCTGAGCTCATGAGGAGTTGACTTTCAAATGATATGTGGTTCTCATGGGACAGTGATACTACAAGTTAATACCTTATACAATATGATGTATTGCTGTGAATTAATCCTTAAAGACCTGGAACTATTTTTGTGGTGACTGAATGATTTTTTCCCTCAACATTTCACCTTTCCTGAGTGATTTATCACTATTTATTGTAATTCTGTCCTCAGAATTTTACATTTCCAGTCAAAGGTTTTTCAGTTTCATAAGTAGGTATTTTTAATTTACTTATCATGTAGATGTGCATTAAAGCTCAGACTAAATTCAAAGAAAAAAAGTAAAAAGTGACTTTCAGCAAAATGTATTAGCTGAACATTAATATAATTATCTATTCTATAACTTTGCCATTTGTCAAACTACATGAGTTTTGTTGATGACTTAATTTTGCATAAGATGATGGTGTTTGTTCCCCATGGAATATCCAAATGGGTCATATCTGACACAACTAAAAACTGCTGGTAAAACTGCATTTTACCTGAATAATATAAATGTATGGTTTTCTGGTTCCAAAAGTTATTAAACAATAAGGATCTTTTGAAGCTTTTGGTCAGCAGCAGCTGTTTGGGTCTTTGAGAGTTAAACTATATAAAACTATACATAACTATATATAAAATGTCAAAATGAGCTCAAATGTCAAAAGTTACAACAGTAAAATTCAACACATGAATGCAGCAGTAATGTCAATTTAAAAAACATCACATATAATAGTAAATAGTGTAGCAGTGGGGCCATCTTACTGCATAATGTCTACTTCAGTTTTTCATAATGTTATTAAAAGTAATTAATTTGGCAGAATATTAATAGTAGACAGTGTGATGATAGTACTTTTAATAAAGTAACTGAATAAGGCTTTCCCCACCACTTAAATTGAGTACTGTCATGTGAATGAATAGTGCATGACTACATTTATTACTTAAGACCAATGATTCCTGGTTTTTTTTTAATAGTTACCTAATCTACCACCTATTAACAATGATCATCTTGGGATTTGACCGGTGATTCATCCATCCTGTTAAACCTCTACACAGCAAATATAGAAGTGTTACAATTTCAGGGACAGTATTGAACAGAGTGTTGGTGTTGCATTATCACCACATTGCTATAAAATAACATTGCCTGTGTTAACTCTGATAAGTAAAAGTTGTTAAATCAGAGTGTTTTTAATACTGATGTTAAATTTAACCCTGATTGGGAGAGATCAAGCCACGCCCTCACGGAATGGTTCCACACCCACACCAGAATGAGCAAGACCACATTGACTCATGATGTTTCAAAATGGCTGCTTTAAGAAAAGGTGTTGTTTCTGATTACACCTAAAGCACATCGGTGGAAGAGACTCAACACACCTGCAGAGCCTGATTAATCTATAAAACTTAAAATAACGAACCACGACTGAAGGGAAGGGTTGAGAAAAGGCCTGTATTAATTTTGATACTGTGCACATTGAAATTTTGACACTTGCAAAGTGTGTATATGTGTCCACACTGTACAGTGTCAAGGTAACAGTTTTTTAAAGTGTTAAAAGATTAACACCCAGTTTTAATTGGTTCAGCACTCTTTATCGTTAAAAAGTAAAACGACACAACAGTTTCCAATCTTGTATCCACACTACACTAGTGTTAGTGTTGGGAGAAATGTGTTACTTTTGACACTGTATTTGAACACCAACACTAGTGTAGTGTGAATAGAACACTTGAAAGTGTTGTGTAGTGTTGTTTTTTAATAATGAAGAGTGTTGAGCTAACTAAAACTGGGTGTTAATCTTTTAACATTTTCAACAGTGTTACCTTGACACTCTACAACATGGACACATATAAACACTTTGCAAATGTTAATTTCAACACTGTTAAATTAACACTGGTATTTTTGAAGTATAGCTGGACTCCATGGGTGCTGATTTGTAGACCGGGTCTGAAAAATAGAACAAAATTTCCCCATAAGGATCAATAGAAGATGACAAACTGAAGTCTTCAAGAAAAAACACATCCGCCACATTGCTTTTCCATGTACGCTGCATCCAGGTATCAATGACAACACGCAAATCAAACGACTGCCATTGCAGTGAGGAAAGTGGGCTCTAAAGCGATATTTCAGCAGACAGTATTTCACATGAGCTGAGCCATAAACATCAGTGATAACCAATGAGGCTTCACCATACCGGGGCAAAAACCATATTTAAAGGCTGTCTATGATTTTATTCTTTTTGGATGTCAGGCAAAGGTCTGTAAGAGCACCCGACTACCTGCTTTCAATGCGTCAAAGTTTGTTTTTATTTTTGCCCACATTTGAAAAAAAAGAAATTACAGATGCTGTCACCCACTTACTGGTACTCCTGCTTACCCTCCTGGAAAATGTGAAAGGGGCCCAGCCTCGCTGAGGTCAGGCTGACATTGCCAGTGAAAGGTGGCCAAGTCACAAAACAGATGTTTACTGTTTTTCTAAGGATGATTTGTTCTCTGCTCAATATTGACTTAAGTCCAATCATAACCCTGGTCGTGTTAACAAAGCAGCAGAGCGGGGCACAATGTGTGGACCAGGTGTGATGTTGTACTGTATATGTGACCTGTCCCGTATCTGTAACTCTCAACTCCTCTGTGGGTTCTTCTGTCAGGACCTGTCTATCTCCAAGCAGGTGTGTACTAAAGGGATCTGATGGCTCACACACGGGAAGGCTGCCGGAGTGTGAATGAATGTGTGCGCCTTGACTCTGAACACGTTTTAGGAAGCTTTTGAGCTTGAGTTGTGCAGCTCTGAGCATCTGCAGAGGCAGTCATGGACCTGGTAAAGGTCTCTCCACAGAAGCCATTAAGCAGTGCGTCTGTTGGAATAATGTGTTTGAGTTGGCCGCGGGGCAGCAGCAGGTGCTGGGAGGACCGTCCTGGAGCTGCAGCTCTCCGCCTGCTTTGATCCACAGGCCAGGGGCCGCTCTTCCTCCTCTGAGTCTATCCCTCACATCCCATCATACTCTTCCTCCTTCCTTGCTTTTGTTTCTTTCACTGCTCTCCCTTTCTTTCTAAGATTAGCTACTCCATTCTACTGTTCTGTCCTCTCTCCATCCTAAATTTCAGCACTCTGTCATACTTTCTGTTCTTTAATTTTCTGATCGATTCACAGTTTATCTCCTTCAGACTCGTCTTTCCAAATCAAAACTGTTTCAAAGCTTTGCTGTACTTCATTCAAACACATCTGCTCGGACTAAACGACTCTATTGGGTGCACAGCAATGAGTGAAAAGTTGAATTTATGCATCAAGTGAATCATTAAAAGAGAAGTAGCAAAGGCTTGGAAGTTATTATCAAGGACATTTTTTGCAGATTTATTATACATACGTTTTCTTTCAGAAATAATAAACCAGTGACCTAATACTGTCTGTTCTTCACATTAAGGTAGATGTCTACCACTGCTACAGTAATATGAGCAAATTAGACTATTAGTATTATTATTATATATTGTTGTGTGGTTGTTATTACATTATCATTATTATAATTATTTTTTGCCCTCTCGCCCCCCCACTCCCTTCTTTACTCTCATTCTCTCTCCCCTTCCCCTTTTTCCTATTGTCCCTGACCAGTCTATATTGTTTAGTTGTCTTTTACTGTTATTATATTTTTCATTGTAATATGATGTTGTCATTCTTGTTGTTTATTATTTAATTTGTTTAATTACTTGATTTGTCTTTTGTTTATTTGTTGTTGCTGTTTCCACTATGTCTTGTTAATTGTATTTCAAACAAAAAAATTTAAGGACACTTTTTGCAGAATTATTATACATACATTTTCCTTCAGAATTAATAAAGCAGTGACCTCATACTGTCTGTTGTTCACATAAAAGGTGGATGTCTGTTTTCACAAACACAGACAGAACCGTTCACTGTTTCTGTGTTAGTTTGGGCTAAATCGAGGCCCTTTTGGAATATGTTTGTTTCCATTTTGTGCTGAATGAAAGGCAAAACTACACTGGGCTCTAACAACATGTACCCAACACTTAACATGGGCATGCAGAAGGTGAGTCATAATTTTAGCTCTGGACCCCTCCCACCCTCTGTCTTTTTCTCTCAGCCTCAAGGTAAAGCCATTATGCTTGAAACGAAGCAGCAGCAGCAGAAGCCCACTCGGGTTCAGAGAGACAGGAGAGGCTAAGGATGAAAAGTAAAGCCCAGGGCCGTCCCGGGGCCTTTTATTGAAGAAGCCCACTCCCATGCATTCCTCTGCCAAGAGCCCAAGCCTCCCCGGAGAAAGCCAGGATGAGAATCTGACTCACATTCAGATGGGGTCTTATGTGCTGGAGCTGTTCCAGGGTTGTAGATGAAAACACAAACATACACACACACATACACACATCTACACAACAAGTCTGCAATTACACATGACTGTTCACACACAACATCATGCATCACCTTCAGCTCCTGTCTCTGCCATTGTTCTGTCAGTCAGGATGGTTTTTTAGTTGTGATCTACAGCAGGGATTCTCTATTTCCTGAATGGGTAACACACACGCAGGCTTGTAAAGCACAACTGATTGATTTATTGAGTTCCAGGGGCTGGGGTAGGTGGGATATTAGATGCTCCTTGGAGATCTCATTGTGAAATCATTCAGCGAGAGCAAAGGGCTTGATCTGAGAACAACAGGGGAGACATTCTTGGGTCCAGGTTTCCCTAAACTGACAAAGGGACACAAGTGTCTTTTTTTCATTTTTTATGCTTAGTTAGCTTTGGGAAATGCTCGCCACAATCGGAATCTGATCTTTTTCCTCAGTTTTAGCTCCTTAAAAAAATTGTCGTGTAATCTTCTTTTTGAACCGCCTATTATTTATCATGAACTGAACTCCGTCCAAAAAGCTTCTTAAAGGTAAATCCCATTATAGTCATTAAACTCACATTTTTCTATCTTGTTAATGTTTTCCCTCAACCATTGTGGAATTTATGATGTGTGTGAATTTACAGCTACAGGATACACTGCTGTGTGTTTATGTGGTTTTTAAGGACTCTTTTCTGGCTAACACATGGATAATGTGACAGATAAATGTTGCCATAATATGAGAAAGCATATTTTTGTTCTTTTTGAGGATGTCTGGATGATTGACAATATATGAGGCTCTTTCAAATTTTGAGGCCACCTGTTGAGCCTTTTCATAAAGAGTCAGTGTCATATTTTATGGACTTTTTAAAGCTATATCAGATTTATATTATTTGTTCACCTTCCTTCAGTGGAAGTGAAATGTTTGGATTTCCCTGTAGAACATGGTGTCTGAGGAGTCTCTACAGACTGTTTTATATCTATTTACTGAAGAAGGACACTTTCTCTGGTTATGTATAATTTTCACAAATATTTTGAAATCAATCATGATACACAGTAGTATGCAACTTTTACAAGACTGATACGGGTATTTGAAGGCATCACTGCATGCACTCTGAAAATGGAGAACAGGAAACATCCTATGTCTGTCAGATAAAGATTCAGCATTGTGCATTCAGAGATTCTGACATTTTTAGCGTAAAGAACTGAAGAAAAACTAAGATTTTCAACAAAATATATCATTAACTGATCATAAAAGTAAATGTTTACAACCATTGCCATTTATCAAGCTATAAAGTTGTGGAAAAAAAATAGACCACCCTATGTTTTCTTCAGTATCTTCTTTATTTTAATGCCTGGTACAACTAAAGGTACATTTGTTGGACACATATAATGATAACAATAAAAATATCTCAGAAGAGTTTAATTTAAAAGCTGATATTTGGCTACTTTCCATGATCATCCATATAAAGAAGAGTTTAGGGACTGGAAGAATTAATACCAAGGAAAACTGAAGCTGAAAACTTAACGGAGACTATAGGTTTGATTTAACCCATAACGACCCAGTGTTACTTTTATGTCAGTTCCCAAATAAAATTTTCTCTGTATTTAACCTTTTTGAAGTGGTTTATCTGGATTCATTATTATATTAAGCTCTGTGTTTTGCATTTTTCCAGTGAAAATTGGGTATTTTCTTATTTGTTCTTCATTTGATGTTCATTAAAGCTCAAATTAAAGTTGAGGGGTATTGTATCAAAAACAGAGAAAACAAATCTTCTCATTAACTGAGTGTAAAACAAGTGTCCATCCACTGTCATTGATGTAACTCCATGGATTTTACTGGTGAATCAATGTTGTAGAAGTTGATGGTGTTTCCATGGTAACTACAGAGCCTCTGTATATCCAAATGGATCATATCTGATGACCACGAAAAGCCGACAAACTTCATTTTCCACCAATTATTCACATGTATTGATAGAATTAGTGGATCAGCAGGTATTAAACATTTTTGATCATTAGATGACTTTGTTCACTGGTGGATGTTTGGGTCTTTATGGGTTAATTTGTTACCATCTGTGTTTTCAACAAATTTACTGACCTATTTTTTTTTTTTTTTTTTTTTTGGAGGAAAACACATCTGACTCAAAGGTTTTTTCAGAGCGGATTATTTTCATTTTGCTTTATAACATCTGATCTGAAAATCAGGATCTGAAAATTATTCTTTTGGAAAAGCCATATGAGTGTATCCCAAGTTCGGACAAAGTCATGCTCAGGCGCATATTCAGAACAAACAACATAAATGAAAATTACGACCATTTTCATCATCAGATTTCAGAGTTTTTTTCTTCTTTTTTCTTTTTTTGTAACATTTCTGGTTCTTCAATCATTATACAGACCTACACCCAGGCCTTGAATCATCCTTTATATTGCTTACCTTTAACCTCTCTGTTCCATGACTTATTTCCTTAAACCAATGCCCAGACAATGAGCTATAAATAACTGATCAAAAAAGGCACAGAACAAATGGTTTTCTCATGATGAGTGAATTAGATTTAAACCTTTCCTTTTATTTTACAATATCAAAACAGGATCATTTCAAGGGAAGAAGATGTAAATCTACATTGCAATGAGCTGGCAGGAAGTTCAGTAATGGAGTCAGGTCAATTGACTGAAGTGAAATCTACTTAACTTACTCTAACTGGACACCCAGAAAGCTACTTAACCCACACAGAGCCAGCACTACTTTAGCATCAGTTTCCAAATGAAATGTTCTCTATACTTGAATTATTTTAACCCAGAAAGACCCAAACATCCACCATCTATCAAAATCATGTACTCATACTGTTTAATCTCTGTTTTCCCACTAATTCATGTAAATAATTGGTGTAACTTGCAGTTATTCATCTTTTCATGGTGATCAGATATGACCCATTTGGACATTCAGAGGCTCCGTACTTACCATGGAAACATGTCAACTTCTACAACATTGATTCACCAGTAAAACCCATGGAGTTGCATCAATGACAGTGGATAGACACACTGGGTTTATGTTCAGTTAATGATAGGATTTGCTGAAAAAGTCACTTTTTCTTCAGTTTTTTGTATTTTTTATATAATAATTCTCAATTGTACGCTAAACCTTTATGAACATTTGTTTGATTAGTAAATTAAATGTTGGAAAATACCTGATTT
>JAPTGZ010000014.1:30809003-30824419 GCA_029814645.1 Fowleria isostigma | reverse complement strand
CTATTCTATTCTATTCTATTCTATTCTATTCTATTCTATTCTATTCTATTCTATTCTATTCTATTCTATTCTATCTATCTATGCAACAGGGGCTTATGGGAAATTTATGATCGATTCAATTTTGCACTTAAAAAAATAATCCCTTTTTGTTCTATTGATTTCTATCACACTACTGTAACTGCAACTTCTGATTACCATCTATTAAAACTATAACTCATATTTCTAAATCCTCCACTCCTCCCACTCACTGCTAACAAGCATGGGCTTACGACTCTCTGCTCATGAATAGCTAACACTCATATGACTTAACAGTGACCTTTCGTGTACTCTGGCTGTTTTTCTTTCTTTCCAACGAAACCAAAAAGTAAACACGGACAGATGAAAAGGTGCCTTGCTGGCAGAGTCAGGCCACGTTTCCGTATTGTCACTCCTTGTTAGCTGATGATGTGCTGTCTCTACCACGGACAGCTGCACCCAGTCACCAAGGCGGAGGGGAAGGCAGGGACACACACACACACACACACTCAGGGCAGATCGAGGCTGGCCTTCTGCCTCTAAACATCTGCTGGCGTGTCTCTGATCTCTGATGATGTGCCAACTGAAATGTCCTTCTCTGACGCCACTCATCACTGACTCTCCCACTCTCTTATGCACACACACGTAAATGCAAAGGCACAGCAACCAGAAAGTGGCCTTGCATGAGAAGACTGGGGTGTGTGTGTGTGTGTGTGTGTCTGTGGGGGGGGGGTTGTAGGTCACCCCTAGCCAAGTGGAAAAATGCTGTACCTCAGCTCAGCTTCTGTGAAAGGGGATACAACAGTGACTTCACTGGAGCTGGGCTGTCAGATGTGTCAAAAACCCAGCAGAGGGACTCTGCTGCCAGCTTGTTGTGTTTCATTCTTATTTTTCTTACTGAGACTTTATTTTACTTCTACTGATGGATGAGGTGAGGTCCAAAGTTAGGTCTTCAGACAACGATGGCACATTTGACAGCCGAGGCATCTGTGCAGTCTGAAGGGGTGTGCAGTAGGGATGTGGAGGGGGTATTTTAAATATTTGTTCTATTACGTTGTCTAAGATTAACTCCGTTCTCAGTCATGTCAGGAATGTGCCCAGTGTGCCCACCCATCCGTCAACCTGACCAACAACCCGCCATTGTCTGGAGCAGAAACAAAACATTCATAAAAACGTGGTGTGTGTGTGTGGTACAGTGACCTCAGAGGTCCAGGTCAACATCACACAGCTTCATTAGATTTGTATTAAAAAAGGTTTTACAGAACCATGCAGCTTGTGTAACTGTGATAAGTCATACAAATACATGCATTTGTGTCCTGTAGGTTGTGTTTAAGTGTAGTAATGCGTGTTTACAGCAAATATCTTTGATTAAATTGCAACCATACAAGTTTCAATAGTGAAACTGGAGTGGGAGTAAAAAGTTTTACTTCTTCTCACTCTCTTTTGGGCTACTGAGGTTATATTTTATTAGTGAATTGCCATATATATTCATGTGTTATATTGTATACATGTTAACAACCAATGTCTCAATGTACGTTTCTCTATATTGTCTATGTGAAGTTCTCCATGTACATGGTGTTTACAGCAAATTTATGTATATCTGTGCACATATAATGAAATGTATATAATAAGTATTGTACATGGAGTGCACAAGCTCAAAATAATAAAATGAAATGCATCAAGCACAGGAACTACAAGTAGCTAGAAAACATTACTATACATACTGTAAATGTGCTGGGAATGTTTCTGTTTAACCAGAAAAGACATAAAGAAATCTGATTTATGTCTTTCTATTTACATAGAAAGACAAATACAGGATTTGTGATCATTAAAATCACATTGCAGGTGATAAAGCAAACAAAAAACAGCTGGTGCTGATTGTTGAAGTTGCAAAGGCCTTTTAGAATAAAAGTTACTGCACAGACAGTTGATTTACTTAAATTTAATGTTGGAGGTCAAATGTTCCAAACACAAGAGCCTGTGAGGGATGGTTTGTTCTGGAAAACAGCTCTGTTTGAGCTCATTTCTACAACACTTGACCTGTGCTTTAAACACACCTGCTCCGAAGGCCGTTTCTAACACTAAATGATCTTTGCTTTCAGTGCTTGGAATATCTCACCTTAGTGACAAATTTCAAGTTTCTTTTAACTTGAGTCTCATGCAAATTTATCATCAGCAGACTTTAGGCAGGCATCCATTAGACATCTTGAAATGTTGAAAACTTCACGGCCAAGAAACAATCAGATGATTGCTTGTTTAAAAATGACATATTCCAGACCTTTTGTACATATTCCATGTGTTAAAGAACCAAAACCGTGATTCTGATGGCCTGTTAAAATGCCACATTGTTAATCACACCTCTACTATTTATGATTTGGAAAATGGTGACTCTTGTGCAGGAGCAAAAACCTCTACATGTTCTACTTGTTTTTGCCAAACACAGAGTGCATCAATCAAAGCCGACAGCTTTATTTTGCATGTGTAGAGCAGGCCTTGGCTTTGGCTGAGTGTGTGTATTGCTTCCATGTCCACGCTAAACACAAGTGTTCGTACAATACACAGCAGTGTTTCCTCACTGACTCCTTCACATACATCAACAGATTAGAGGGGCGAAAATTTTTCCAAGTCCTTCTTCTTTTCGCTGTAGTGAGTGCTGAGCTGTCCTACAGCCTTTGCGTGCTCCTCATCCACCTCTTCCTTTAATCTTTGCTGCTCCTTCAGAAACTCTGCCCACTCATCTTTCAGACGTTCCATATTCGCCTGCAGCTGCTTGCTCTGAAAGGACACCAGAAGCAGAGCTCAACACAATGAAGGTTGTAAAGTGTTTCTGGGTTTCTCACACCAATTTTGATTTGGCATTTCTGTAGTTGAAATCTGTCAGAGGCAACAATCCACTCAAGCTGTACAACTGAATTAAAGTTTGAAGCTTTGAGTCAACATCACTTACACTTTTTATCAGTTTAACTCGTACTGTGCATATTGACAGACCAAGGTGATCACACCAACATCAGCTCATGAAACTAATACCCCTTTAAATTACACAGAGGCATAAATACAGGCTTGAGTAATCCTCCCTTCAGTCTGACACCGTGTCCACCTGTACTCTGAAGCCTCTGTGTCGTTTTTACCTGCTGTGCTTCTAGCTCCCTCTGCTGGACTCTCTGTGCCATGTGATTAGCAGCTCCCACTGTGGAAGAGAAGCCAAAACACACAAATTCCTTTTAAATGAACAGTGCATAATGTGGAATATGTTCTTAATAAAGCTTACTAATTAGGTCATTTATTTGATTGATGTCTAATATGAAAATTTTAAGTTTTAGTACCATATAATTAAGGTCATTCCACAGCTTCCCCCATCCTTCCCTAAAATGTCTATCAAGTGGGGACCTTGGAAAATATCCCAAAACTCCAGTAACAAACAGTTTTTGGGAGTATCTTTTTATGATTTTTGCTTTAACTATGTTCAGTCAGTACTAAATTTCATCATCAGCATTTTTAAAAAAAATTATTTTCAGCTGGATTGGGTTGAAATTCATCCTGTATATCCAAGAAAGGCAGAAGTTAATTTGAGAAAGCACCAAACAAAACAAAAATTTTAAAGTCACAACAGTAAAAATACATACGTAAGAAAAAAAACCCACTACATGTACTATAAGAAACAGTAAAAACAAACAAACAAAAAAACAATCTGGAAGGAACCAGGAATTACATTTTTTGTTTTTTACTACACTGAACAAAAATATAAATGCAACACTTTTGTTTTTGCTCCCATTTTTCACAAGCCAAATCTTCAAAGATCTAAAACTTTTCTATGTACACAAAAGGCCTGTTTCTCTCAAATGCCGTCATAAATTCATCTAAATCTATGTAAGTGAGCTCTTCTCCTTTGATAATTCATTGACTTCACAGGTGTGGCATCAAGAGGCTGATTAGACGACATGATTATTGCACAGGTGTGCCTTAACCTGGCCACAATAAAAAGGAAAAAATGGGAAAAATGGGAGCAATAACAACAGTGTTGTATCTATATTTTGTTCCATGTACAATGAATAACATGTTACCATTAAAAGGATTTGCAGAAATTGGAATTTTCAGCTCAGAAACATATTTATTTAAATTAGGTTGCTCATTATTTTCATTCTGGACAAAGTAATTTACCTATCAATACTTAAAAGAACATTTTGGTTCCTGCAAAGTGAAAACTATAAGCAATAAACAGCTTTAAAACTGACTGTTCTTCCTTTGGGTAATAGAGGAAACCATCATCTTTTATTAAACATACATGGTACAATATTGCCTGCATTATGAAGTACAGTCCTACTCTTTCTAGCTGTCCTGGGCGTCCCTTATTGAGACAGGGATTCATCCTGCTTCTGTTGGACTGAACCTCTGTCTGTAAACAGGGGATCCAAAGTACACAGTCATCACTTGACATCGTCTTTGTTTGAGAACTAGATCTACGGTCGTGGAAAAAATATTAGACCACCCTATGTTTTCTTCAATTTCCTGTTCATTTAAATGCTTGGTACACCAAAAGGTACATTTGTTTGGGAAAAATATAATTATAACATCAAAAAATAGCTCATAAGAGTTTCATTTAAGAGCTGATCTCTATCAATCTTCCATGATTTTCTTGATAATAACCAAAATCACTTAAGTTTTTACATCAGTAGCTATGGCATTATACTGACGAAGACAGTGCTTTTACAAATTCCATACTTTCTTTTCTGTCTGTTTTAGTCACATGATACACACAGGAGTTAGTACTTGATTACATAACCATTGTTTCTGATGACTTTTCTCAGACTCAGACTCATTTTATTGTCATTCACACCATGACAGGATCATGAGGAATAAAATAAAGTACCGAGATCTAGAGAAACCGCTGCACTGCCGCACGCCATCTTTTGATAGTCTGATAATTTTAAAAACGACTATATGTTAAGTTGAACTCCTCAAAAGAATACTTGGGCTTACATCATCATCTGTCTTTATGTGACACAATCATCACAACTGTGACTGCTCATTCTTCTCCAACTGTGACAAGTCTTCTTCTTCTTCAAAAGTTCATTCTGTTCCATTCACTTTTGAGTGAAGCAGGGTTTTCCAATCGAATACCCATACTAACATCAATGAAGAACTCATAGCATCTTTGAGGGCTGGGTTCTAAAGGTTGAAAACTAAGCCAAAGGTTGAAAGACACATGAAGCACAAAACATTTTTTCAGATGCCAGTGATCTGACATCATCTTCTGTTGGCGAGAACAGTTCTGCTGGCTGAAAGCCAGGACCTGGACTTGCATGTCAGAGGCTTTAATTTTGTGCAGAGCCACGGGGGCGTTTTGTAGAATGAGAGGGTAAAAGCCTCTAAAGCCATCCCTGTGATAACAACAGTTAGAACCAATTACATGTAGTAATTGGATTTCAGCAACAACTTTTTTCCATGAATACATGCAAATTATCCTTAGGCTTCTTGGTTTTTAGCATTTCAACCCATTTCAGTAAAAAATAAGCATCTGGGGCGGCTGAGGGTATACACATTAATGATTAAAGTTAGCTCAGAGCAGAAACACGTCAAAAATTCAGAACTACAGAACTACTGTATGTGGAGCAGAACTTCAGGATTGAGCAAGGTCTCATTAACTTAATACATTTTATGTGTTTGTCTTAAAAAAAAAAAAAAAAAT
This sequence comes from Fowleria isostigma, assembly GCA_029814645.1. NCBI lineage: Eukaryota > Metazoa > Chordata > Actinopteri > Kurtiformes > Apogonidae > Fowleria > Fowleria isostigma. Next base: position 30,818,718 of record JAPTGZ010000014.1, on the reverse strand, counting down.
CCATGACATGAACAGAAAGGTGTTGGTGGTTGATGTAGCTGATGAGCCTCAAAACAAAGCCTCTAGTGTGAAACTTACGCCGTGCAATGACGTCGGACAGCTGCTGGCCGAAGTCCTCTGAATTTGTCTGCAGGATTTGTTCATTTGTTTCCAGCACAACTTTATTGAGGTTCTCCAGCAGTCTACTCTCCCTGTGACCTCGCTTCTCCTGGGCAGCAGCAGAGGAAAGTTTAGTCCCTCCATACACACCGTGATGCAAAATCATGTGTTTATCAGGTGGTTCTGGGTAAAACATGTTAGATACCTCAAACTCTCTCACAAAGTAGCGGGTCTCTGCACTGACAACAGGTCTGTGGTCCAACAGTCTGGACTGGACATCCCCCACATCTGCAGTTCAGTTTTAACATGCATTAACACAAAAAGTCACTATTCACTTTTTGGAATAAAATGCAACAACACTTTCTATAATCCCTACATATTTTCTGTAAATTATATTTCACATGACTAATCAAAGTCATTTTGAAAATCTATAGAAAATCTGACACCAAATAGGAGGAGAGTGGGATGGAAGAAATATCCCACCTTTTAGATTAGTTGTCCTTACATCTGGTCCTCAAGGGCCGGTGTTCTGCATGTTTTAAATTAGTGGCCACCAACCCTGGTCCTCGAAATCTACTGTCCTCCATGTTTTAGATGTCGCCCACTTCCAGCACACCTGACGGTTGTTATTATGCTTCTGCAGAGCTGGGGGATGTCGATCATTAATTGAACCAGGTGTGATGGAAGAGGGAAATATCGAAAACATGCAGGACACCGGCCGTCGAGGACCAGATGTGAGGAACACTGCTTTACACCCACAGTGTACAATACTGTTACAATTGAAATGTCTCTGTGAAAATCTGAATTTAACATTAGATGTGCCAAAATGTTTAATTTCAAAGATGCATTGTGATGCTCACATCTTACTTGAGTTGCACAGTGAAACCATGAATGTTCAGATCTGTAGTTCAGCCCACTGAATTGGAAATATGCTGCTGTTTATATTACAGTGGTAGGCTGATTTTCTTAAAATAAAAGGCAGATTCATCTCACTGACTAAATTATCTGAAGAAAAAGTGATATACTGAATACTGAGCATAAAATACACTGACATTGACTCTAGATTCTCATCAAATTGCCAGACCAGTGAGGATTCACACTTATGTTGAACACCATACAACATTCTTGAAGTACAAAAAATGAAAATGTAGAATGGCCCATTTTGTAATTATATTGGATTATAATTATTATTAATGCATGACTTTCTTCACCTTCAGTGTCAGACTGATGATGGTGGGGCACAGCTTTGTAGCTTATTCTATAATTTTTTTCAGTCATAGTCATTTATTAGTTAATTCTAATGATATATTATGAATTTGGACTCATAGACTTATTTTACTAGTGACCAAGGAAGTGAAATAAAAGTACAATATTTGCCTGAGGAATAGAAGTATAAGGTTGGATTAAATGGAAATACTATCATGTATGTACTTGTCCTTCAGCACAGTATTTGAGTAAACGTTGGGAGTTCCTTTATAGCAGAACAAGTGAGACGGAGAACTGTAAGCTTATCATTAACTCACCTTTAATGATCTTGTCCATTTCCTCAAACGCTAATGCAACGAAATCTCAGTTTTAGTTTCCTCAAAGTCTTGCTAACGGCTAGCTAAGCTAACTGGTTGTAAAACTAAAAAAAAACAAAACCTGTTGTTACGTAACAGAAATAACAATATGTATCTGATATTTATGCTTTAGTAAAAATAAGCAATAATTTAAACGAGTTGCAAGGTTTCTTTGCTAATTCTAATCATGTGGATTGAAATCAGCTGACCTGAAATGTAAATATTTACTACTTCTACTTCCGGGTTCCGGGTCGTGGACTAAACCAAGAGGCAGAAATAGGGGTTTCCCATTCAACCTGTAAATATTATCCTACACAGTTTGATTCTTTGTCATATACATCTGGATAAATATTTAATAATACTGTGTTAAGAATTAATATTTAACTTTCCTGTATGCGTATGTGACGGTTTAAGGACAGACAAAAGTAAAATCAGACTGGAGTGGAATGGAGTGCTTCCTGTGATTGACAGCAGGTGTCAGTCTTGCTCCATGTTGGCTCTAGGTAACATCACTCCTTTCAGCACAGGACTGGTCAGGTCAAACAACCTATTTAACCTCTTTTCTTATCTGGAGCACTTAATTTCTCCATTTTTAGGAGTTTGAAACATTTTAAAACCTATATTTTAATGTACAATAGTGTGTCAGGGGTAGAAATAGTATTCAGACCCCTTACTTTAAAGTATTAATATACAATATGGGAATACTCCACAAGTTTGGAAGTTAGGACTTTTTTTTTTTTTTATTCAATTCTTTTTTTATTTTTTTTTATTTAGAACAATCACACAACGTTTCACAGGATATCATGGATGCAAAGAACATTGTTATCACTTTTTTCCTCATAAAAAGCAAACAAACACTAAAGGGGTGTCAATATTGGTCACAGAAAGAAAATGGAAAAAAAACAAAAAAGTATTTTGTGAATCTATGTTGCATGCTCATCATAAATATAGACTTTCCAGTGCAATTCAAAACAAGGGAGTAATGTGTGAAAAATCACGACTTCTCATGGATATCCTACTTTGCAGAACAACAAGTAACAAAGATTATATATGTAAACAAACACATATACATTTACTTATGTGCACACACATAATATACATAATTGTGGAAATGGTCATGATGTACATACAAGTAAAATAAATAAATAAATGAATAATTAAAATCTTGACGTCAAAACTCTGTTGATGTAAAAGTAGGCTATGTAACTATTATCACCAAAATGTACTTAAAGTATGAAAATCTTCATTTAAAAAAAAAAATAGCTTTTTATGTGATTGTGCTCAGAAAGGCCTGTTTCCATTTTGTGACAAAGAATTTTCCACTTAATCCAGATGGGTTTTCAAAGAGATTATTTTGCTTAAGAAGGAGGATAGTTTACTAAACCCATAAAAAAATACTTAATCTTTTAATTTATTACTCATATTTAAAATCAGTACAATTATGTAATTGTGTGAGGTAGTTTGTTCCATTGGAAAGAATATACTGATTATTTTATACTGTTAGAAATGTAGGTTTATAAAGAAGAACTATTGAACTGGACTTACTCAAGGAATATATAATGTGATCATGCATTTGATCAGTGAGGTTTAGTTTTATGGAAAACCAGAACGGTCTAATCTATGAGTGTGTGTTAAGGTCTTTTACTTTTTTTTTGTTTAGCAGCAGACAACAATATTGAACAAAACACCAAGATAACACTATTGATTTAATGATGAGTGACTAAAAGAGAGTATTTTCTGGCAGCAGCTAAATATCTGTAGCGAGACCACAAAAAAATTGGTGCAGTGTAATTCAGTGTAATAAGATATACTGATATCCATAACTTATTAATATAATTTGCAGTTTTGACTCCCATACAAATAAAAGCAGGTAGTCACTGTAAGTCAACATAAATGTAGTCATGGTTACCATGGATTTGTATTGAAATTATTATTATTATTATTATTATTATTATTACTATTAATTGTGTGAAGCACAGCTGTCAATTTTCTATTCTAGTACATCAATAAAACCTAGAACCATAAAGAAGATATATAAATGTCATCCCCTGACTTTTAATGGATTTCACCTTTTGTTTTTTCACCACAGTGATATTAGTCTGAGCAGATATTAATCCTTTCTTTGGGCAAGTGACTATTTTTGGTAATTTCTGCATACATTAGAATACAGTGTGTCAGTAGCAGTGAGAACAGTGAGTCAATAATCTGAGGTCCAATGCGGTCTGTAAGGTCCACCTCTGCATGAACAGTGAGTGTTCCTGCTTTGTCAGGTACCATGAAGTAGTGGTACTAATGTACGTGATGATGTTCAAAATGATAATGTGGATGTTGACAGTGTCTGGATCAGCATTGGTCTAATGGTAGAAGAGTCATGTTCTTTTCAAATTACATGTGTTTTTTTATATTTACTTCTCAGGTTTTTGTTTTGTCACATATGGATAAGGAACCAAATATGGTAACTTCTTTGACCTTGATTTTCTATATAACAATAAGTGTTTTGTTTTTTCTTATTTTTCCATCTCATTTTCTTCTTCTTCTTTTGTGTGCCTGGCTCTTTACTGATTTTTTTAATTTTTTTTAACCTTATTTATTGACATTATTTATTATATTCACTTACATTCTTTCTACATTATTCATTTTGGTGCCTATAATCTGTGATGTTTTATTAGTATTATTTTCTCTTTATTGGGTACATTTGTGTTCTGTACATTGTGTTAAAGTTAGTTTTGGTGTACTATGTTTGCAACTAATTTCCTTGACATAATTAAAACCATACAAGTTTAAGTGGTGTAACTGGGGGTGGAAGTAAATAAGTTTTACTTTTTTCCCCTCCCTTTTGGACAACTAGGGTTGTATATTAGCAGTGAATTGTTGTATAGGTTTATGTAAATTGTGTACACATGGTGATATCTGTATTTTTTTGTTTTGGTGTCTATAGTCTGTTGTGTTTTATTGGTATTTTCTCTTTATGAGGTACATTTATGTTTTGTATGCGTGTCAAAGTTAGGTTGGTGTACTAATGAATGTACAAATAATGAAATGTATATAATATGTGAATACCATGTTATTTCTGTTATTGTGAATTGAAGCAGTATTGTATATGGAGTGCACAAGTTTGAAACAAACCAATTACTTATAACAAATTTTGAGAAATTTCACACAAGTAATAAAGTCTTGTTAGGTCCTCCAATAACACACTAAGGTTGAAGTTTTGCATTTCAGAATATTTCAATGCGTGCCCTATAAATGGTTAAAGAAATGTGGAGTTACAGGAAGTTGTATTTACTTGAGAAATTAGGTTCCCACAGTCACCACAGGATGGCATCAAATATCTCACAATAATTCTGTAAAATTCAGGGCTGACTAATCCCCAGTGAGTGAATTATCTTGGATTAGCAAATGGTTTTATTACCCTTCATGAAATGCAAATATATTGGCATAAATGCATTAACAAACATGGAACTTAGAGGAGTAAAGTACATGCAGATTTTCAGTCAGAGTGAGAGGAGGCATCGTCCGGGGCAAACGTTACATATTAGTTGTCACAAGTTTGTTTGTGAACCTTAAATTCATTAGGACTGTCATGCTCAGTTAGAAGGAAACCATTAAGGCACCACTTAAGTCCCCCACTGTCCACATGGTTTAGTTAAAGAGTTATTACATGCACCATTAGTTTGATTTAGGCCTATTAAAGAGATTAAATGATTGATCAACAGCCAAGGGATAAATACGAGCCCTTCACTGCAGCCTTATTTTACTCTTAAGGGGCATAAGAGGACTTGAACAACAAACATGTCAAAACCAGCAAAGACCTCTGTGACAGCACCGTGCATCCTGTAGTTTTGTTTATTCATGTCTCTGCAGGGCGAAATTAAAAAGATTAACTCTGGGAGGCTTGTAAAATGCAGTATGCATTAAAAACTCATGCCACATTTTAAAAACAACATTAAAGCATTGAGGTTTCATTGCAGTACACCCATTAAATAATTGTGTTTTTATGGTCAGTAATTAAATTATATTATTGCATATTGTTATTTATATAGCATATAATACATTTTGCAAGTTCACAAATACATCCAGTATTTTGTATTGATGCTTAATGGTATTCAATATGAAAATAATTACATTGTATCTATAAAAATATGAATTTTGAGAAATTTAATGATTTTCAGAAATTTCTAGTTTTGAACAGCAATTACATACTATTCGTCTAAAAATTTATAGCCTTAAATATATCATACACTGTTCACAATGCAGTAAACATTTCAGTATTTAAATGTACTCGGAAGGAACACGAGGACGTAAAATGCATTTAGTCATACTTTGATTTTAAGACCTACAGAGTAAAAAGTGAGTGCAAGCGTCCACGATTCTAAAACTTATCCAAAGCTGAGACTTACACAGTATTACAGAATTTGGGGAGCCAAGCCAACATCAACATAACGAGGAAATATCTGTCCCTATGCATCATTATCTGCAAGCATTATGATGTTCGGCTGCACGGCTCTTTGCATGAGATCAGATCATGTGTTTTCCTGTGTTTCCGTCCCACAGGTCTATTAAATGAATTCTGCTTTTTATTTGACACCCCTGCACAGCACACTGAGCTTTTCTGGGACACTATCCAAAACTCTCAGAAAAAAGAAAATTTCAGAGTTAAAAAATAAAAAGTTAGACACTGTAATTCGGTTCTGTGTTTTTGCAGATGTCATTATAATTCTGTTCAGACTTTGAATCATTTCATACATATTTTATTAATTACAATTAAACTAAATGCAGTCATTGCAGATTTCTATGTTGATTTATCTTCAACATTATTACGTTTTTAATATCTAATCCAAATTTATTGACAAAGCTAATTAAAAATACAAGCTGATGTAAAATAAAACATTAAAAAATAGCGCAATAAAAATGTATATAATGTATAAACTTGCATTGATTTAAAAGTAGTTTAATCAATAATTTACAGTATATTACAGTATACTGTTTTGAAAAAGATCTGCAACTGACTTTTCCATGTTTGACAGACACCATATTTTATAAAATTAAAATAGATGTCATATGAAGTAAATATGATAAAGATAAAGACATATTTTGTTGATCCTCCATGGGGGATATTCAAGTGTGTACAGCAGTACAAGACAACACAATATTCATCAAATAAAATAGAAAAATAAAAGAGATAATGATAAATATGAGTTCAATACAAATTATTGAATGAATATTTTTAAAAGACTTTAAATTGATTTACAGTAGACTGTCCATAAACAATCCAACTTAGACTGAATTTGTACTACAAGATGTAAACTGATCATTTTTGTGTATTTTCACTGTGACTCCTAACAGCGTACAGGACACGCTGTGAATTCAGTTTTTGATTGATAGTAGAGGCTGATGTGTCTATTTTTCTTGTCATATAAGATATTTCTCCAGCATCCATCCTTTTACATCATGAGGTGTAGCACTTCCACATCAGATCCGTAAACAGTCTGTAGGACCAAAGCAGCAGCGTCGGCCCCCCGTGTCTACATGCTTGCCAGTAGCCAGATGATCTCCTGTAGCACTTCCACAAACGGTGCTTCAGCCGTGCAGTGGGAGGTCTGTGAGTGTGGTTTACCAAACATGCCCACTGGCCCTGTGAGCTCGCCCCGGTGACGCTCTTGCTTCGGTGTCTCACTGCTCTGCAGCCCAACCACACAGCCCCTGTAACAACGATGCTCACATTACCCACTGGGTATAATTATTCTGCATTTTGCTGCTCTTCATTCTCTCTCTGTCTCCCTTGTTTTCTCTCTCTCTCTCTCTCAGCTTAGCTGGGTCTTGACACTGAGGTCCAGGCGGAGGGCCTGCAGGGCCGCTGCTTTGTGTTCACAACACGCTGAACGCCACTCACTGCACTGCGGCTCTGAACAGGTGGGGGGTTGTGATGGGAGAGGGGAATGGGAAAGGAAGGGGAGGTGGGGGGGAGTTACTCACTTGATGCCAAGGCCTCTGGGTTGGAGGGAGGTGGGGGTGGAGGAGGGGTGGTAGGATAGGACCTGCTGCCCAGCAACCCACCTACCTTCCCTTTCTCTCTGCCCTTTTCTCTGTGTATCCAACGTCTTCGTCCGTGCTCTGTCTCATCTTCGCTCTGAGTCCTTGGGCTTCAAACGGGCCGTTCGTCCCAGCACCGCCACGCCGTTGTCCCTCAGTCTGCTGGAGGCACCACGCTTCAGAGCTGTCCACCACGGAGCTGAGGTGGGAGGTGAATGCAGAAATAGAATGAAAAGTAGACGGTAAAAAAATGAAGAATAAAGTCGACCAAGTTGGTAAAGAACCAAATAAACATACTTAAGGCCTTTTTGCAGTGGCACTTTACAAGTCAGTGTGTGGCGTGACACTATCCTGCTGTCACTCTGTTCTAAGGCCTGATGAGAAGACACAGTGGCGGTACATGGCTCACAGCCTGAAAATCAACATATGTACCCATCATCCTGCGCTTTTCAGGGAGGGAAAGACTTTTTTTTTCTTTTACAGCAAAACAGAATGAAACCTTGTCAGACACATCTCGTGATGACGGTGAACTGCCACTTTTCCTCCAAGCTTCAGATCAGCACTCAGGCATTCAGGGAGGACTGGAAGTATGTGGGAGCAGGGGGGAGACCAGTGTGTCGGCGGGGATTAGTGTTTGCGGCGGGCCCCTGCCGCCATTTCGAGGATCATCCCAGAGAAAAATAGGAACTGCACTGTCAGTTCTCCCATGGGGGGCTGTCCCTCTGTCCTCTCCTGTCCTGGCGTGGGGAGGGACCGCCGCTTTCTCCGAGAGGCAGTGTCAAAGTTGACTGAGGGCAACAGGCTGGGGGGGGGCTCTAAACCTGTTGAGGCACAGCGTCCTGCAAAATGACCACCATTAAAGTGACAGATGTGGGGTGGAGGCAGCACCGGACAGGGACACGTCTGTGGTTGAAAGAGGCAATGTCGCTTCTCCTGGCTGTAGTGCTTCAGACGCACACATGAATGAAAAAACCACATGAATACATGCACTCTAAACTTGAGCAGGGGAGGAAGTGAGACTGTGAGGTGGAGGGGGAACATCCACTGAGCTCCACTTGATGGTTTTTGAAGTTTTTCATTGGTTCGTGTGTGTGTGTGTGTGTATTGGACGATATTGGATGTGGGACAGAGCAGAGGAAAAAGGCAAGAAGTAGGAAAAAGGGGGTCTGCCCTAGGGGTCACACACTCACAATTTTACACACACACTCATATTGAGACACACACACACTTCTCGGGCTGCTGTGGCATGTTTGGAGCAGTGCCTCGTCAGATTAGGGCCATGCTGGCTGTGTTTGATGGCCAACCTGGACAGACAAGGCCTGCCAGGCACAAACTGCTCAGGCACATGATGTCAGGGCAGACTTACACACGCACACACACACACACACACACACACACACACACACACACACACACACACACACATACATACATGCACGCATACACAAAAATTATCCCGCGCCAGACCAAAGAGACAGATGACACCCAGCATGAAGCTAAAGCCAAATCTGTAAGCATCCGCTGCGATCCAGCTGGCTAGCCCTAGGGTACCTGTCTCTGCGAAGTGGAATCAGCGTCACCCCCGTGAGCTGTCAAATTAGCTCACAGGGCTGGAAATGCTGAAGAGATTTGGCCCCTCGTTGTGGAAGAGCAAAAAGAAGGGGGGGGAAGGGAGGGTGGTATTAAAAAAAAATATTGTTTCATTTCATCCTCCTGTTGGGAAAAATGGTCGAACTCACACAAACATAAATCAGAAAGTGTGTGAAGTGTAAAGGTGGACTTATAAATGTAAACCTGTGGAGAGGGGAGGCTTATTTATGGACACACACACAGTAGCTCGGCATACATACACACACATTTTCTTAAACACCAACGAACACGCACACGCATACATGCTGATACTAGCACATGCACATGCTCAGACACAGAAAAACCCTGCACATGCTCATTCACACACACACACACACACACACACACACACACACACACACACACACACACACACACACACACACACACAC
>JAPTGZ010000014.1:30748179-30770464 GCA_029814645.1 Fowleria isostigma | reverse complement strand
AATAAAATAAAATAAAATAAAATAAAATAAAATAAAATAAAATAAAATAAAATAAAATAAAATAAAATAAAATATTTCACCTTTTTCTTGTGGATGCTTGAATTACAATTGACTGTCCATTCTATTTATATATTTATATTAGCTGAATATCAGAATCAGCTGAATATCAGAATTTATATATTTATACATAAACTGAATATCAGTGTGAATGTAGTTCAATTAAAAAAATAAAAAATTATATATATATATAATACAATCATACACACATATGTATAAATATATTAAATAATAATGGACACTGTCAGCTAAAATAACACATTTCAGACATTATTACCACATGGGCAATTATATTAGTCACTGTTCCAATGGTTATAGCAGCTGTAATTTAAAAATATGCCTGGGGAACAACATAATATTTCTTAAAGATAATAACTAAAAGTGTAGTGTGAAAAAAAGGGAAAAATGCACTCACATCTGTTACTAATCATCTCAATCATAAGCGTAAACTGACTGATTTTCAAGCTATGACTTGAATGGATGGCAGATAGACTTTTAATCAGTCATATATCACAGCACAAACCTATGGGTATATTTATATGTTAAAAAAAACTCACAGATTTAAACAGAGAATAGATAACCTCAATTGTTTCAAAGCATTGCACTATAAGCTTTTTCCTCCTAATGACAGTTTGTTGATATCTTATGAGCATATGTACATTCCCAGGTCTGTAATCCAACCCTTCAGCAGCGTGGGCTGAACTGATCAAAAATGAGTGTTATGCAGACTTGCCAGTTCAGAGTAACATAGAAACATGTCGGTTTCAGAGCTTCTCTTCGAGGATTTGTGTTTAAATGGATTCAAAATGACAGCGAAAAGTCTGGAGTTTCAATGTGAAGTCCTGCAGCAAAGTTTCCCTGGACTGTCTGTCTTTGCAGTGTGTCCAGGCTGTGTATATTTGTGTATGTTGTCTCTTTGGATTTATACTGTGCCTCTGCAATTTTCCCATAATGAAATGTCACCTGTCAGTCAAAACTGGGCGTATTAACCATATACTGTCCGAGTATGTGCTTGTTTGTGCACATGTGACACCACAGAGAGTGACAGCAGAGCCGAGGTGTCACTCTACAAGCTTACTTTTCATCCCCAGCGGTCTCTCTTTGTAACAGCTCACCTGGATGACAGGGCTCGAGGTGATGTTTGTGACTGCAGAAATACAAATCAAATTCATATTTTATCTCTGGATTTTTATCGACTTTATTCAGCCTGCAATAAAAACAGACTTGAAAGATGTAGAGGCAGAGTCTGGCAAGTCAGATCCTGAAATGAAGTCTATTGTGGCTGCTTCAAGCTGTGGTTTACAATTTTATGTGTTACTTACCCAGCAGATTTATGTAGTGAGTAGTAATAGTATGTAAAATGAGTATGAGTATTACCACAAACTAATACAAACTAAAGTCCTATGTTTAAATGTAACTTACAAAACATACATTGACAAAGGCCTGAATAATGGAAACAGAGTAAAAACTTTTATATGTATATATTGTAATTACAGAGTCTGATTATTACATTGAACTAACTTAACATGATCATCAAATCTGAATATCTTGATTTACTAATACAGCACATTTACACTGAATATCCAGGCTGTCTCGTTTCTTATACTGTATATAGGCAGCAGTTTTGCTTCATGTGAACTATTTTCATTGATGTTTATTGCTGTGCACATATCCCTGTGTCCACATCTTTTCCTTTCGCTTCTTGCACTTAATATAAAAGAACAGATGATATTTTTAAACTCAATTTGTTGAGAAAAAGCTGTCCCAGAAAACAAATTAATTATAAGAATGAGTATGCAGACTATCACAAATGATTAGATGCCATGGAACAAGGTGAGGCTAATTCTCAGTATTTTCTCTTCTAACCTTCCATTTTTTGATGTTTATTTATAGGCTAAAGCACGTCATACTTTTACTCGAGTAGTGCTTCCATAAATGCATGCCCGCAGCGTTAAAGTGCGTCTCCTTTAACTAAATGCCTTGAAGCTGCCACATCCTGTCTGTACTCAGGCGGGCTGAGGACAATGATCCCCAGTGCCTAGGACTAACTGTAGCCTGTGGGAGTTTTCTCATGCCGATTGTGATACACAATCTAGGGTCACATTAGTAAGGAAATCTACAGTGGGGGTCACTGATAGTGCCGTGGGGCTTCGCAAGGCAGGCATAGCCATAAACACAGCCTCAGTCCTGATAGATATATCCCCTCTCCCTGGTCTGCAGCTACAATATGCTGTTACACTGATTTGTCTAGCCTGGATGCAGAGCCCCTGCCCCGCCTGTCTCCTCTGTTACCTTTCATGACCTGTGAAAGCTCTCAGTCTGAATACTGTATTTTCACCACACAGATGTTTTCAGAGGGAGGATGGGATTGTTAGTGAACAGTCTAGATGCATGCTGTCAGTGCCGATTGGTGAAATTGGATATTGGTGCTAGGTCAAATTGTCGACTGTGGTGCCAGACAAATAGGTGACAGTTGCAAAAAAGTGAGGTGAAGATGGTTATGTATATGCATGCCGCCTGTACCTTTACTTCCTGTTTGGATTTATTTTGAATGGAAGCCTCATTACATACAGTCGTGGACAAAAATATTAAACCACCCTATGTTTTCTTCAATTTATTGTTTGTTTTAATGCCTGGTACAACTACAGGTACATTTGTTTGGACAAATATAATGCTAACAACAAAAATAGCTCAAAAGAGTTTAATTCAAGAGCTGATATATAACCATTTTACACGGTTTTCTTGATAATAAGCAAAATCCCATAAGTTCTTACATCAATATCTATGACATTGTACTGACAAAAACAATGCTTTTAGACATTCCATGTTTTCTTTTTTGTCTGTTTTAGTCACATGATACACACAAGAGTTAGTACTTAATTGCATAACCATTGTTTTTGATGACTTTTGATGATCTAAGATTTTTTTCTGTGAATGTACTATAACTGTACGGGAATTTTCTCCTCCTTTTTTAATTTAGAACTTCTGACAAGGTAAAAGAAAAAAAAAATCAAGAACAGAGCAGATTAGAAGAACATCTGACAAAATTATTATATTTTTTAGCGGTCTTCTCATAGTATGTCAGTATATTTTGGCTCCAAGTAGCATAAAACAGTTTGAGGTTTTTGAGCTATGATTTAGAATTTATGTAATATATTTGATCAATATTCTAGCTAAAGTCTCTTTTCGAGATACTGCCATCTTAAAAAAGATGAATATTGTTTTTAATGATTTTTGATGGTCTAATAATTTTCTGTGACTGTAGCTTGAAACTTCAGTGCAAGTTTATTGGCATCACAATGCAAAATAATAACTATCTTTCAGTATATTCTAAGTTAAATGGTCTGTGAAGAAATGTAACATCTGTATCTCCTTTCGAAAGCTTTGCTCATAGGTGTTAAGAGCCTGTCGGCTGCAGGGTGAAGACATACATTTGCAGCTTTCCCACTTGATTCCTGTCTTTTCCAGCTTTAAATGTTCATATTTTATAATGCCATATGCAAAAAAGCGGATCTTATCTTTACAAGGTTTCTCATTTCCAAGCCAGACATGATACAGTAAATCAGAGCATTGTAGTGGTAGTCCGTATAGTGTGCATTTTGGCTTCAGAGATGCTGGCTCTCGCAGTGGAGGAGAGTCAAAGGATGCCAGAAATGTCGCACCTCCAGGCCCGGCCTTTGGGCCTTCAGGACGACAACAGTGATGGGATTATAGGAACCACCCTGCCGCTCCGTGCAGAAACAGGCACCCAAAGGCTAAAAACAACAAGCTGGTCCCCCACTCCATTGCACACAAACACACGCACACATGCAAATGAGTGTATGTTTGAATATGTTTACAAGGGGGATGGAAGGGTTGGATGAGCCAGTGACAAGGGTGGAGTGATGACATTTTTGTGGCATTTCATGTCTTTTCCTTAACATTTGTGACACTAGATTAGCATTGGAAAGCACGCTCATAAGTGTATTTGTGTGTATGCAGACAGAGGCTGGTTAGACTGATCAGGAGTGGCCCTGGAGACAAACATACTAGTAATAAAGGCAGTTTCTCTATTTCCTCCTCCTCTGCTTACATGCCAACCCACAAGGCTGTGGGACATGCTGGGGGACACAGTACCAGCTCACAACAAACCCTGTCCCTGCCTCCCATCCAGCAGCAATCACTTAGGACTATTAATTACCGCTCTGAATTTCCTTCTCCTTACCCGTAGCCATCCGTGTCCCCCTCAGACAAACAGCCTCGGTGGGAGGATCTTGATTATTATAGCTTCTGAAAAGTCAGATTGTCTTTTATTGAAGTTGCCCACTGGCCATGCAGGTTTCTCTCCATGTCTCTCCCTCTCTCTCTCCCACTCTGTCTCAGTGTTGCTCTGTTTCTCATCCATGATTCAGACTAAATCTTGGAGGGAAACTGTAATGCTGGCGCTGTAGCCCTGCCCGTGAGGTTGATAAGGGAGACTCCTATGTAGTTGTAGGTTTTAACTCACACAGCTCACGTGAGACTCAAGCATGCACAAAAAACATGCTTATCGCTGTGAGACTTAACCTCTCCATCTGCAGCTGAGACATCATCAGGCTGCTGTTTAGAGCATCACCAGCAGGGAGCACTGTGGGTCTTTCATAGAACACAAAGTCCAGCTCATTTTAAAGTCCAGCTGTATCCGAAGCAGGGTTCTGCCTTGTAAAAACAAACTTTATATCAGGGATAAGACTGTGACAGTTAAAAAGAGATGGGATCATTTAGAGCTTATCAGTCTTAAAATCACTGTAATTGTAAAGATAATGAAACCAATATGTTCTGTTTTGAACACTGCGAAGACAAGCTGAGGGACAATATTAATGACACAAAACGCATAGAAAATGATTCTAATTTTAAGGTCTAATTCTATTAATACAAATATATGGACTCATCACATGAATCTAGAACATGCAAATTAAACAGTTTGGTGTCGCGTTCCTCTGTCGTTTTGTATGAGGATATCCTACAGAAAATAGATTCACATGTGGTGTTAAGTAGTTTTTCTGTTGAGCATTCTTTGGGAAATGACAATTATTTTTTTTTTACTCCAAACGTTAAAATGAAACTCCATCTTTCCAAATGTATAAGAATCATATGGGAATAAATTCGGGAAACCTCTGCCCAGGTTCTAATCCTCCCTCTGCTCATCCGTCTTCATGTCTTTAACCCATTAGTTTGATTCACTACCTCTGGAGCTGCAAAGTGAAAGCTCAGGCCGGCACTTGTCTCTCCTATGACTGTGTCCACTATATCCCTTTCTCATGGCACTTTATGGCCTACTGAAGAGGAGTCGAAGGTGCATGTGTGTGTGAGTGAGAAAGAAGTAGGTAAGTGGGGGAGGTGGGTGTTAGAGATAGATATAGGGAGATTCTGAGGGTTATTTGTCCCTCTTCCCCTCTCTGAGAGCTAGGAATCATGGTCTGCATGACAGGTCGCCAGCCCCCGTCGGGGGTGATCTATATGAGACCCTCTTTATTGGCAATTTCAACCCAGGGACAGATGAGACTGCAGCCAGCCAGCCGGACAGCCAGACTATGATGAAGGCGCCTAGGACTCACCTGTGACTCTCACACTGAAGGCTAGAGAAATAATGCATCAGAGGTTATATGTGGAGCTATGTGGGCTGTTTGGTGTGTAGACATATAAGCCATGACTGTGTGTGTATGTATGTGTGTGTGTGTGGCAGAAATAATGTATGGCTGCTGTCATGCCCAGGGGTCTCTGTTTAGTATGGAGAGAATCACTGAGCTGTGTTGCAGGCAGATTTCAATTGAGATGGTTTGGATACTTTACATATTGTTGAAATGTAGGGTAAATAATTCAACTCAGAGCAACAGTCAAGAATCTGTCCGTGACTTATTGCTTTTGGCTTCCTCAGAGTAACATGGGTGTAGAACATACACTCTCCATAACAAAGCACATACTGCGCTGCATGTGAACCATATAAACCCCGTTCTGTACTCTATGTGTTGAATATTGTTCAGCCTCTGTGCTAAAAAACATTAAAAAGCATTCTTAAACCTGGATACGACTCTGATTGTAATAAAAGATTAAAGCTACCATAAGTACTAAAACATCATTTTAAGATTCTGATTGAACTGAAAAATAACTCCATTCTCCCACAGACTTTTCTTAACATCCTGCACTGGGTAACACTGATATCACATTCAGCCCTCTCTCCCAAGTCTGCGAAACACATTTCCCATTTTTCAAAGTCTTGAATCGCACGAGGCAAATCACTGGGAACTAGCATGACAACATTCAAGCTCTGAGCAGACAATATATCCCGGGGCCATTCCTCCATCCAACGCGCTGCTGAATGAAAGACAGAAGCTTGCAAAGTGACGAACACCATGAAATAGCCCTGTAATGAACAATTGCTCTCATATGAGAAGGCCTGTTCAGTTAGGACCAGCCATTAGACCCGTCTCTTTCTGTTCACTCCTAATCGATTGGTACAGTCTGCAAAGCATTGATCAGTGGTTTGCTTTCATGTGTCAGAATGGCGAAGAGGTTCAGAAAATACAGATTTAAGGGTATCAAAAAGGTTGAGAGAGCAACATTCCCCATCTGTGGTTCTGAATAATGCCATACTAAAAAGTGTAACAAAGAAATAGCGTGCATTATGCATGATAACAGAATAAGAAAGGTCGGAAATCTGAATTTATATACTTACTTTTATTCTTTTTATGGGTTGTATTAATAATTTTCATGTCTTTTAAAGATCATGACATGCCTATTCAAGTTAAAGAAAATTGTATATATATATAATATTTTGCCATTAAGACTACATTTATTTGTTTAACCTTTAAGTAATTCTAAGTTTAAGAAATCATAAAGCTTCTATCCTTGTAATCTTCTCCTAATTGTGACACACTAACGACACATTACAATTTTTTTGCCCTCCAGATGTCTGTGTTTCTCTTGAACCAGATCTACTCCCAGATGCAATCATGATTTCACTTCCACACTTTGTTAATGACAGACATGCAGGTGCACACGTTTATACAATTTGTTGCAAGAAAATATTGATATATGTGCACGCCGTCATATAGTGGAGCAGTTCAGTTCATGTTAATCATTGCATGCATATACTGTATATATCCATACCATATATATTGTGTGCCTCTGTGTGTTCAACCACTGTGCATTGAGTTATATTCTCTTCAGTGGCTGTCAGTGCTCCTCAGTGTTTGTCATTCTGTCTGTCTGTGTTTGTCGTCCTGTCCCAGCCTCCATGT
This sequence comes from Fowleria isostigma, assembly GCA_029814645.1. NCBI lineage: Eukaryota > Metazoa > Chordata > Actinopteri > Kurtiformes > Apogonidae > Fowleria > Fowleria isostigma. The sequence goes on along the minus strand of JAPTGZ010000014.1, from coordinate 30,763,148 downwards.
ACACTCAGCCTCTAATTAACTTAATAAAGTGTAGCAATTTTGACATTTAGGGGCCTAATTTGCTCCACAGTAGCGGACTGGCTGACCGGCGTTGCAGATAACACAGACTGACAGGATCAGAGAAAAGTCTGTTTATCTGGGGAATTAAAGGGTAAAAAGAGGCCTGGCTTGGCGATAGGTAACCTCCTGCATGGTGTGTGCGTGCATGTAGCTAAACTGAGAACTTTTGCTTGCATGAGTGTGGCCTGTTTTTATGTTTTTGTGTGTGTGTGAGAGCCAGTGAGAGACAGGCTTAGTTATTGCTTAAATAGCTTATGATAGGCTGATACGCAGCGTCCGCTTGTTTGGACGTATCAGCTTTGTCCATCTAAAATGTTGAACTTGTGATCTTTGCCTCAGGTTTCCAGGCTTGCTGGTGGCGTTTCACATGCACTATGTTCTGTCTTTGTAAATCTCCTTCTTAATAAAGCTATCAGATTTACCAATAGACAGAGACAAACATGCACACAGCAGTGCTCTGTTTGCTGATACAGCCAAAGACAATCTCACCATCTACCTGGGGGGACCTGCTAGAGCCGGCGCTTGTGGCCATACACATCCTCCATCAAAACATCACTGACAGAGAAGTCAAGTCGCTCTCCCTCTCCCCTCCCACCGCCTCCGACCCGTAACCCATTTATCTTGAGATAACTTTGTCAGATTGTCAACCAAACTCTCCGGTGGGAGCCGAGCCCAAAGCCTATTACAGAAGAATCAGCCCAGGCCGCGGCTGGTCACTGCTAAACGGATACTCCCTCCGAGCTCCCCCTGCCTTCACTGCATTACTGGCGCTGCTCTTCCCACATCCGCTGGAGTCGGCCAGTCAGGCAGCTGGTAATCGGGTTCCTGAATCCCTCACTGTAGTGGTTCACTGATTACATAAACAGATGTTGGTTATCAGTTAACAAATGTAACGCTTGTAAAAATGTGAATGCATTTACTGTTGGTGACCTTTGATGTCACTCATTGCTGTTCTTCCATTTTGCTTTTTTTGGACGAAAATGTGAATACTGAATACACATAACACTTGTTGTATATTCATCTGCAGTACTATCAGAGATGTGGGAGACTGTGCGTGTGTTTGTGTGTGTGTGTGTGTGTGTGTGTGTGTGTGTGTGTGTGTGTGCTGTGTGGTTGTCTGTGCGCTCTCTTTAACCCCAATGCTTTGTGACATGTCGTCCAGGCCACTCTGTGCTATTCCCAGCCAGGAGACCTTGGGTTCATGAATAATTTGGCACCGTTAATCTTGAGCGGTCTTGATTTATTCTGGGATGCCTTTGAAGAGCCAACATGCTGAGGGCTTTACAGGGACGGCTACCGAACTAAGGAGACTAACAACAGCAATAAAGGGAAGTGAAAGAGGGAGAGACACAGTCCGAGAGGGATGAGGGGAATTTACTCTCCTTAGAAAGTTGGTGTCTTGTTTTCAGATAATTTCTTTGAGTACAGTACGTCGAGACTTTTATGCCGAGAGGAGGCAGTTGATTTTTTTGTATATGAGCTGGAAACAAACTGTTGTTATATCACTTAGTTTACAAAAAGGTGAAGTTTGTTTGACTTGATTGATTTGGCATTTCCACTTACAAACTTACCAGAGTTCACAAGTGGGTGTTGTGTCAATGATTTTACTGATTATAATAAACAAAAACCCAAAATGGCAAAGCTGAAAACTTGACATAGGTCTTTTATTAAAAAAATTGTAATTTTAAGTAAATTTGTGGCTGAAATACAACAAAAACAGAAGAAAAGGGACCTGGCCACCAGACTGAGAAGAGCCGGGAATGTCCACCCATGTCATCTCCCCTATAACCTCTTGTGTGACACCCCAGTTTAACTGTGTAATGACCCGTCACTAACAACTTTCATTTGACTCTATCAGGGTCAATGTCAGCTACTGTACTGTGAACCATTGGCTCTTTATGAGAACACACACAGGTAGAGAGATTAAATAATTTTTAATAGAAGCATTTTCATGGAATATATGATCAAAATAATGAGATGATTCAACACATAATATTATTGAATCTGGGACAAGTCCAGTTTCTCTTTCCTGGTTCTCAAAAGCTTAGTTACATATATTGACGAATATTGTTGGAAACATCACAAAACAGAGGAAAAACAACCACTTAGAAATAAAGTAACCCACACACAGTTGACCTACATGTCTATTAGTGTTGGTCAGCTCACCATGGTTTAAGCTGTAAGGGTCTTAATAGAGGTCCCAGGTGCATTCCTTGTTGTTTTTGGACTAAAATCCCAAAGGCCATGATGGTGGCTTGTTGTTTAGGCTTGGGGGCTGAACAGTGATCACTGAGATTTATTCTGAGTCGTAATTACTATACTAGTCACTCTCAATAGCATCTATGGTGTGCACTAAGCATAAAACATGGCAAACTATTTATTGTATGACTTATTTCTCATGCGTTAATAGTTTTCTGTTTTTTTGTTTTGAGTGTAGTTGAATAGGTGAACTATTTTCTTTTCTTAGACAAGATGATGTTAATAAAGTTGATCTCTGCAATGTCTTATTTTTTATTTTAACTGCACATCTGTGACCTTTCTAGACATTCTTACAGTAAAAAGATTCATGTACATTAATGATTTTGTCTGTTATAAATAATGCAGTGAGGGAAGAATATTATTGTTTTCTTGAGAGGCCACTGTACTTGAAAAGTAATTTGGTTTTATTTGTCATTTGTGTATCTTGTGTAAGTGTTGATTTTGTACAGTTTCCAGGTCTCCCTTACAAACAAAATTACATAAAATATAATAAAAGATGAAATATAAACCGTCATTTCTGTGCTTTCAGTATGAAAGTCCAACCTGGAATATATTATCTTAGCTTAGCATTAGCACTTTAAACCAAGTGACAGGACTTGGTCCATATTTAAAAATATGTCAACCTCTAAATCCCTCTAAGTTAACCATACTTTTTACTTTCATATCAAGCATTCTTTAAAATCCAACATGGTAGGCATTTCATTTAAGTATTAAGTAATATTTCCCAAAATGTCAAAAGGACATCTGGTAATAAAAGATCTGTACTGTATTCAAGTACATCACTGTCAGCTTTGGAGGCTTTGTGATCATCCCAGACATGACCTGACAAGCCCAGAGTAACACTGCTTAAAAAAACATAAACATATGCATTTAGTGACTCTACTGCTTTTAATTTCCTATCTGCATTATCCACTTATACATACACGCATGGCTGAGATGTATATCTGCCCGGATATAAATTCACTTCCTGGAAACACTTACAGTAACTAGAATGTCCTGATTTTTTCTGTCTCACATTTATACAGCGGATGTGTAATTCAGTGCAGGATTGGCCTTATTACGCTAGATCTTTACATGCATTTATTTATGCGTGCGGGAAAATGAAAACAATTGCATATTTAATGAAAGTGCAGGTTGCATTTTTGTTTTTTGTCCTGGCTGGGTAAAGATAAGATTAACATGATTATAGCCTACTGTCTTTGCCTAGTATTTCATGCTCATATTCCTCTAAAAAAGCCTGCTGTTTGTGCATCGGATGTGCCACCATGTTAATGTCAAGTTAATGATACCTTATTTGGAAGAGACAACTGTGCACTATGCACGTTGTGTGTATCAAATATTACCCAGTGTCATAGTTTATGCAATGAGGCAGAGAGTAGCAGTAATAATGATAAGCTTGATGTATTTTTTAGGAGTATTATAGTCATAATAGAGCGGAAAAATCCAACATATTAGCTGGCACGACCTGTCTGAAGACGACCAGACTATGTGTGCACTGGCCGTGACTAAGTGCACACAAATCATCTACGAAAAAAATGAAATGGGGGTGCATTATATCAATTTCTTTTTTAGGGCTCTTTTGTTTTGAAGGCGAGCAGTAGCTGACTGAGACAGACAGGCCCATCATTACCCAACAAGACGGAGCAAGAAGCCTCCACCTCACCTTCCCAGTCAAGTGGCCCAGTCAAGACGGGGACATGGGCACCGTGGTGTGTATTGGGGGTGGGTGGGATGGAGGAGTTGTCGTCGTCACGGCAGCAGAACGGGTAGCCTGCCTGTCATCTCTGTCTCATCCACATTCTCCAATCTCACTAACTACACTCCTCCACGGCTCAGGCCTCCTCTCTCTCACTGGCCGGGTTTCCTACCAGTGCTGACAACCCACATATAATTAAGGGCCATGAATGCAGCGCTACCTATAAGTGGAGCTGACAGTGAGAGGCCTACCTATAGCTCCTTTCCTTCCACTCCTCCTCCTCATTCTTTCCTTCCATCTTCGTTGCACCGGTTGAGCAGCAGCTCAGCGGAGCGGCGGGGAGGCTGAGGGACGGTCACGGACCCACTGGCCCTAATTGATGGTCTCTTATTCCAGAGAGGGTGGGTCTGGGTGGGCGTGAGGAGGCGTGGAGGTGGTTATTCATGGACTGGGGGGGTGGTTGGCTATGAAGACGTCCCCCTTTTCCCATCACATCACCCCACCCCCGTCTTTCTGCCTTGGCTTCTTTCTCTTTAAGGTCTAGCACAGTTCATTTCTTTTCCTCCTTGTAATAGAGAGAAATAACAGTGAATGTGAAGTAACTCAATTAGAAAGAGGCTAACTTAGCAAAACGCTTCTATGGACTTCACTAAAAATGAAAAAAATTGAAGGACTGACAACTAAACTGAGGGAAAATAGAAAAAAAGACATGATAAGGAAAAAAATGACTGTGACAATGAAGGTGGAGGGTGGCTACTGGCAGGCTCATACCCGCCTCTCCCAGTTCTGCACCCCAAGAGGTCACATTTACCATGGATACTGTATATGTGTCAACGCTGGATATCTCAGAGGAGATTTTCCTGTAGTGCACGGTCTGAGCACACCCCAGTCTTGTTACCACAGTTGGGGTGTGGGGGGTATTTCAGTCTCGAGCTGTTGAGTGATTAGAGCAATTACATGTCAAATATCCGTCACAGCCAATCACGTCGGTGGCTTTGGTCTCTTCTGAGACAGGCGAGGGGGTGACCCAGACCTGCCTGCATCGGACTGACTGCAGCCTCTGTATGTGCGCCTCTATAGTCGGCGATATTAGGTTAAGTAGGCCTGCCAAGCTCTGACACACTCCAGGTCATTATCCCCTGACTAATCATAATACCATGTTCTAGAGGTGGAAGTGGTGTTGATATGGATGGTTAGTGAGTGGATGAATGTCTAGCTGCAAGATTGGTAGCAATGTTGGCATGTATGGAGGTGCATAGACATTTATTTCCATTATTTTTTGGTTTTGTTACTGCTTAGGTGAATTCCCAGAAGAAAACATGACTATATTGAAGTAATATACACCCTTCACTGAGCTATTCCTCAAATTACTAATGCTCTTATTTGCTTGCTTTCTTTTTAACTGCCCTCCATGTTTTTACAGCCAGATATTGTCTCTTGATCACTGCACATTTTATCATCGTCACACAGATGTATTCCAAGAGCCAAAATCAGCCTGGGCACTTGGAAGAGAAACTCTTCACTTCTTAACACATTTATATAATAATAAAACTATGGTGTGTCTGCACTGCATGCATTTGGTGTGAGTCAAATGCAGTACACATTAACCCATGTCAACACACCTTTCCATGACACTAAGTGAACATACAACTTTTGATTTCTTAGATAGTAGTCACAGCTTCACTAAATTGTAACTGTTAGATGCATTTGTAGTGTTTGCATTACATAATTTAAGACAAAACAAATGCATTTGAATGGTCTTGTAATTTTTCCTCCTTTTTAATATAACATTAAATTGTATTATAATTGACTCTAAAAGTGTTACATTATATTGTGAGGGAAACACTTCTTTATTAGAATATTTCAACACAATGTAAGCAGAGGTGTCAAAAGTATTCCTGTTCATTTCTCAGGTAGAAGTATAGATACTAGGGTTTAAAAAGACTTCTGTAGAAGTTGACGTATCAAGTCAAGCTTTTTACTGAAGTTAAAGTGTAAAAGTACTGGTTTCAAAACTATTTAAAGTATAAAAGGAAATGTAAGGGGGAAAATGCCATTAGAACTAGGCTTAGGCAACACCACTTGGGCCTATAGTGCACTACTACAAAACAATTTTCTAAAGGTCATAATGACTATAATATCATATTAAAATGTTGATGTTGAAAAATTTGGGATGCACTAGTCTACCTGTTTTATATGAGTCCAATGCAAATGCATTGAAGAACCATATATGTGTACTACTGTCCATGTGTTTCATGGAGCAGAAGATAGGATGATTAGTTGAATATAAGTATTGGAATGGTGCAAAAAGTCAGGTAAGATGGATTGCGAACAAACCAATATGGTATTGGAATGTATATGTTAATACTTCTCATCCAGCCACTATCAAATTTACTCTATCCAGATGGCACAATTTATCTCAATGGATTTTTTTATTTGAATGATGACAAGCTGGAATGAAATAGGAGTAACAAGGCTATTTTTAAAATGTAAGAATTAGAAAGTACAGATAATTTCATGAAAATGTAAGCAGAAGAAATAAAAAGTGAGTTAAAAAAATTACTGTAGTAAAGTATAAATCACCAAACTTCCTACTTAAGTAAGGTAATGAAGTATTTGTAATTCATTACTCAACAACTCTGAATTCAAGTCAAAGCTGTTGAGACAGTTGAATGCAACACTCTACATCTATCCAAGTTTTATTTATTTTACAATATGTGCTTAAATATTGAGCTTTGTTTTGGTATTAAAATCTTGTCTGAATCTGTGTTTGTTAAAAAATGTTATAAAATGAAGCAACTTAATCAGTATACCTTTATTTAAGTAACACAATTGTCATTACATTTTAAAAAATGCTTACTTGTCTGTAACAACTGTGTTTAAAATTCAACCTTCTCAACATTGGAGATCGTAAAACATTTCATTAACAACCAAAAGAGACAGAAGACAAACTTGCTGCCTACTGTTGTAAATAACCCATCATGTAAACATCAGTATGCTTTTATGTTCTGTACGTCACCATCACTAAACACTATCCTACTGTACCTTATCTGCACTTGTTCTAGCTCTCTTTCCTGTATGTTCCTCTCGTGTCTTTTCGTTCTCTCCTCCTCACTGTATCCTTCTCTTTCCTCCTGACTGTTTGACCCCGCTAAATTCAGAGCTGTGACACGTTTCGAAGGCTTTTGGCAGCACAACACTGTTATGGAGGACTGACTGGCCCTGCAGATCCCCTGCTGTGAGAACCCTGGCTGCACAGCTTGGAGATCACTGCAGATGACCTACGTTGTGCTTGTGTGTTTATGCGTGCACCTCCGTGTTGTGTGGCTGCGTATCTCTCAGTCCTGCCTGACCTTCTCTGTTTCAAGTGTACAAACATGTTATTTCAGTGTTGGGTTAGAAAGTGTCTCTGAGGTCCATCTGATTCAACTTTAAGAGCTATTTATTTCCTCTTACATCTATTGGATAAATAATCACATGGGAGTCAACACACTAAACATGAAAAACATATGTAATTATGTCAAAAAGTTGACTGATAGTGGAATCAATGCCCTTTAGTGAACATGATTTCAGAGCTTTCTCATACATGAAGGAAGACAATGCATACTCTAAAGAGGCACTACATGTGGTATTCTAAATTTGTACATAGCCAGGTCAGAAAACTACATGGTTGTTTGACTTCTACCCAGCTGTACATGCTTCATTTTTGAGGTTTGGCATTCTCCAGTCCCTTCACATACATTATATTTCTGTAAGCTGAGTGCATGTATGGTTATGCGAGTACGTTTGTGTGTTGGTGGTTCCTGACCTCCACTTCTCCGCTGGAAACACTCCTGCACAGATTACTTCAAAAGTCAATGTTTGCATCACGGTGTGTTTAAGTGATTGTAAATTCATGGGTGTTAAATCGTACTATGAGCTTACTATACACTCACAATGCGGGTGTTGAGCTTTTTGATACATGTGCATGAATAATTTCAGGTTATATATATATATCACACCCTGTGTTTTGCAAATAAGGGTGATTATAAGTGATTATCCCCAAAAAGCCCTGTATGTAGCACATGTATGTCATATCTGTGTGATTACATATGTGCATAAACACACGGATTACATGTCTGCTCTAGTAGGTCTTTGCAATTTTAAGTGTGCAGGCATGGTGCCATCTTGTTCAACTCTGAACTCCTGTTTTGATGATTGTGTCAAGAATGAAAACTGAAGAGATGATGACAAAAGGCTGCTTGATGTATTTTGTTATTTATGGACGTTGTTTGGCATATGGAGTTTGCTTTTAATTAATGCTTTAAATGTAGTAATTTGCTCTCCTGCAGATCCATGTCTGTTTGTTAAGTGGGCTAATCTTCCTTAGCCTTTTAGAGAAGCGACCACTAAGAATAGCAAACAGTGACAATCTGCCAGAAACTGTGACTGGCTGGGGCTGGGAATATATGCTCCAGGCGTTTTCCAGCCCTATCTCAAAACCTTACATCATCTATTATTCTCCTGCTCATATTGATATGTAATTTTTTCTTTTATCCATGTACAAATTCAAAATGACAGACGCAGAGGAGCAAAGAAGAACAAAAGAACTCAATTTGTAATTTTCCTTCCATATGTCCTTTACCCCAAACAGCCACATATTTCTGCAAGTGCATTTTTTTTTTTTTTTATCATTTCTATCTTTTTTTATGTTTGTTTTTGAAGTTGAAGTCAGATATATTGTTTGTGATGTCTCCTTGCAGTCTGGCTGTCACCAGCCCCCAATGTCTACATTCTAGATATTATTTCTGGCTGTCCGTACTCCATCTTGGGGCACAATAGAGCCTCTTTCATTTTCTGTGTCATAATGCGATAGCACAAATTTCCCTGCGAGGCATCACACTATTGGAAAAGCGAATAACATATGTTGTGTCTCAAACTCACCCTTCTTCCCCTTATCCCACTGGTGCAGATGACCAGTGAGTCTGCCAGTGCCAAGGGCTGAGGACGAAGAGCAAAGGCAGGAGGAGGAGGAGAGTGTTCTGGAAACATGTCACATAGACTATCATTCATCTCCAGAGTGAAGAGCACAATAATATGAATCTTTCCTATCAAAACCCAGAAGAGAAGCCATAATGCATTAAATTCAGAGAACCACCACCAACAAACATGGCTCTGTAATGCATTGCCTGTATACTTTATTGATATTGGGGGAGAATAGTCTTTGCGCTGCCTTGAGGAACCTTCACAAAGCAGATTATCTTTTCCTTGGCATGACTTGGTGCTGCTTTCCAGGAGGGTGTGTGTTTGTATCAGTGCGTTTTTTTATATCATGTTTCACTAGATGGCTTGGCCATGCTAATCTTTCACTCAACACCAAGCTTCCAGGGCAGGCTGGCAGCTTTGCAGCCCCCCCAAAATAAAAAAAAAGTAAAAAAAAAAAAAACCCAGAAAAGGATAAATAAGCCAGAAGAACTATGAACCTCAAGCAGCATATCCTCACTGCAGGCTCTATCTAATGTGCCTGTGAAAAGTGTTTCCATATACATCTGTGGAATAGATAGGGACAGTTTTAAAAGCAAGGTGTCTTCAGATGGCTCCTCTACCCCTTGATTGTGAGATGAGGGTTGGTTATTAAAGCGAGATAAAGAGAAAGTGAAATGGCGAGCGAGCGAGCCAGTGAGCGAGAAAAGAGGGAGAGTACGTGAGTTGGTGAGAGTGGGTTCAGATGAGGCGAGAGAGATGATGAAAAGAGTAGCCACTTGGTCCTTTGAGACTCCTTTTCTTCCCTTGCTGCCAAATTAGCCCAATTAGTCAGAGTGGCCTCTGTTCAGGCTGCTGTCAAACCCTCGACACCATACAGCAGCGCCAGCGGTCATTCCCTCTCATTTAAGTCAAGCTTTTGACTCTCTCCTCTGCCTCCTCTCCTGAGCCACCTGCACATGTCTCTGCTGAATGATTACTGTACGGGTGTGTAAAAAAGAGAGGGTTTGTGTGTGTGTCTATGTGCATGTGTATGTGCGTGCTTGTGTTTGTGAAAAAGAGCTTGAAAGGAAGACATTCCTTTCAAATCAATCCCCACCTCGCCAGCATGGTGCCTCCGTGTCCTTCTTATGGCTGCAGCTTCCAAAGCTGAAGTGTGAGAAATCTTTTGATTCCTCAGGTAAAATCTACCAAGTCTCTTTAAAACTCACTATTGCCGTAACTCTTTTATCTTTTAACATCTGAAGAGCCAAACTTTTACTCACTGCATAGGAAAGGTTGGAGAATAGAGGGTGCTCTGGATGAGTAAAGTCTAGGAAAAATGCCCTGAGCATGGGTGTATGTACGTGCTGATTTGGCAACACAATAACAAACCCTCACCAAAAAATAAACTTCTGCAATTTACTATAATTGTTTAGTCTGTCGTGTTGTGACATAAAAATCTCCTGGAAAGAATAATGGGCACCTTCACCCTACAGCATCTCCCATGACATCATTCTGTCACCGCTAACACAAATGGACAAAGGCAAACTCTACAAAACAGCCACCGTGTTCCAAAGATGAAGGAATCACTTATAACTTGATAGCCACGGTCATCTTTCGTTTCAAATCCGTGGAACTGGAAGAAGAGCTGGTCTCTGTTAATCACCTGCCCACGGGCCGTAGGAGAACAGAGGCAGGAGGAGAGAGAAAGTGGGAGAGGGATGGAAGCAGATACAGAGACACAGAGAGAGGCAGAGCTAATTGGACCGACCTCGATGCAAGAACAAACATACCTAAAGCCACATGAATGGTGGCGGCGAGACGTAAGAGTCACAGAGTGAGCCAAAGCGCATGCATTCATCTCTTTAATTTACCTCACCACTGTTGTATTTTACCCTGGGCCTTGTCACAGCAAAGCCAAACACAGTTCTGACCGTCTGAGATGAGGATGACGTCTGTTTACCTGAATGTGTGTATCTAATAATTTGTCAAGGCTCAGAGGCCTTCTCATGTATGACAAATACACACAGTGCCACTTAGATGCTCCTACCCAGGGAAGCAGAACTTGCCTAAGGATAATACGCTCTGCTTTGTTTGCAGCACAGTACAGAGCTGAATGAGTTAGGGCTACAAAGAACTCAATCCAGATAGCAGGCATCCTCTTATATCTACAGCATATACCATTATTAATTCAGTAATATAAATGGCAAGTTTTTTTCTTTAGACATATTAAATGTAGCAGACCACACATAATGAATTATTTCGTATAAATAGCTTACCTGCAGATCAACATTTTTTTCAGGAGCACATGCACATGCACATCTATCTAACCTTCGCTCGTAGTTTCATCTTTCTAATTTTTTTCCATCAAGTCTGCTGACATAACTGTCAAAATCTTGTCTAAACAAGGTATCACTGTTGAAGCCTAATGATGATCCTCCTTGATTTCTGTCAAATGTTATTTGCAAAAGTCAAAAGGGCTGACGGGAAAGGAGACAAGTTTATATATTATTTTTTTCTTTGGATGTGTAAGTATAATGAAATTTTATGCGTCAGTATCAGCTGTGCTCACATCATATTAGAAGTGTTTGCATGTGTGGCTTGTCTTGTTCAGAGCCCGTGTCGTAACCTGATGAGAAAGGAATCGGGAGTAGTAGAAATGTAAGAAATAACAGGAGCTAATATTTCTTAAAATGCCAATAAAAATATTTCACATGCAAATACCATGTCATATCACATAGTGTGACCCCAAAACCCCTTTTCATTTAACACTGCAATAAAGTGACCTAATTGTTTGAGTGAGGTCTTCATTCCCTGCCTCCTCCCCCTAGTTCTTTCCTCCTTTTGAACCCCGTCTCCTTTCTTATTCTATTACTTCTCCACTTTTCCCCCCTCCTTCTTCTATAATTACCCCTCCACTCTACTCTCAACCACATCTATTCTCCCACATCCTGTCTTTCTCCCCCTAACTTCCTATTTCTCATGTGTTCATACACCACAAATAGCACAGACACAAGCTGAATTGTTCTGTTTTACCTGCTGCTTTATGTAGTGATGTGTTTTTCAGTGTTATAAGGTTATTTTGGAAATTTAGTAGGTCATATGTGACTGCACTAATGATTCCTCAGTAATGTGACTTGTTAAATTTGATTACTTTTTAATAGCTTTTCTTACATTTTTTTAAACTGGGAAATAAAGCTAAAAAGTCCTACCTCAACAGACCTAAAATTAAGACCCTCCCATCATAAAAAAAACATGTTTTACATTTTAGATTTTGCCTAAAAGATAATGGGTCAGTGTGAATTCCTTTACTACCATATTAAATAGTAGGCCAAAAAATGAAGTTAATTTAGTATGTAGGTTAAAGGGGTCATTTTTATGAAACCCACTCCATAGGCTCCATAGTTACCATGGAAACACCATCATCTTCTACAATATTAATCCACCAGTAAAACCCATGGAGTTGGATCAATGACACTGGATAGACACACTGGGTTTATGTTCAGTTAATGAGATTTTGTAGAAAAAGTCACTTTTTCTTCAGTTTTCTCTGTTTCTGATATAATAACCCTTTACTTTAACCTGAGCTTTTATGAACATCTTCATGATCAGTGAATTAAATACAGGAAACTACATAATACTCATTGAAAAAAACCCCACAAAATACAGGGGAAAATATTTTAATAAATTGTGATAAATTACTTAGAAAATCTTAAATATAGAGAAACAATATTTTAGAATGCCACAAAAGTAACACCGGGTCTTTATGGGTTAATGAAGATTTCAGACCCAAGCATTGCATTTACAGTTTATGTAGGTCACAGGGAAACGTTTTAACATACATAATTCCATTAAAAAAAAAATCTAAATATCACTCCTTTAAATGTAGATTTTGAATTCATTCGGAAGTCATCACAAAAAATAGTCAAAAGTTTATGGGTTGACTGCGTGGACATTTATATTACAGTTATTTCCCAACACTGCTCATAATATAACATAAAACTGTGAAGTAAAATACAACTGACACTTCAACGGTTTTGCATGCTTCTAAACCCAGCTCCCACTGTCACTTTTTTGTTCAGATTTCCAATACTTAACAACACATTTCCAATATGCCGCTTTGGCCTGAGGACAGTGAAACATGTTCTTTGCACTTCACACGATGTCAGCTGCCAATTGGAGTAGAGCAAACAAAAATAACAACAATAACAACAATATTTGACCAACAATCAAAAGTTGCAAACCACAAAGGAAACACTTCTGACACCAGTGTCTTTCATTATCAAACACTGGAATATTCATGCTCCCCATACCACTGCTCTACTCCCATTTTGCTTTGCTGGAGGGGATCAAGCGGACCACCTCTTAGGCCCTGCTGGCCACCTCTTAACCTCGGCTCTGGCGTATGTCAGGCTGCTCTAGAACCCGCCGGGCGCTTCCAAAAGCCCACCGACTAATTAGGCCCTCCGCATGAGTCTGATAAGAGGAGCTCACCAGCGATGGAGAATCGACACAGTCCTACTGAGCGGCCAAATGAGCCGGGCATGGAGACGGATGAACAGACAGATGGCTGCTGGCTGACTGGTGTGAAGAGGCCATGCAGGGCTGTGGAGGAGACCCAGGGGCCACCGGGGCCGGGTAAAAGGGGTCGAGACAACTGAGGTCTAGTGCCATCCAAATAAGAACCCGGAGATATTGAGATGCAAATAGGAAGGAAGTTATGGAATGATGGATGTAGATGTAGATGGAGCAACATGACATCAACTTGGGATGTTTCACAGGGTGCAGGGACTAAATGTAAAATGCATGGAAACCGGTGGTCGAAAGATTGTCTCATTAACCCCTTGTTTACCCTTCACATAATGTTGTTTACTAGTTTTACCTGAGGCATCTTAGAGTACAGAAACCTTTGACTTTGAATAAATGTTATTCCATATTACAGCTTAAAATGGGTAATTACAATCATTCACTGGAGAATAGCACTGTCACAATCTAATAATGTATGCTGTTTGCTTTGAAAGGTGACCGAAAACAAAACTGTATTATAATTTTTTCTCAAAAACTGCATAGTTTTTAAGCTAAGAACCATTCGGATATTTTGCACAATCCACACACATTTAGGTCATATGTGAAATAGTCTGTTTCTTTTAATACCCTGGAAAGGTTTTTTATTTTGACTCTTAATAAAAGCATTTTCATTAGGAGATAAGTGTGGCTTGGGTTAAATATTATTAAATACATGGTAACTGCTTTCTTTTTCATCACATCTCTGGATTTAATTAATTATTGCAGTCATTTATGAGAGACTCAGTTGTTATTATAGGCTCATTCTATTACCTTAAAATGCCAAAAGCTCCATGCACAGTTAAAATAGTGTCAAGTTGATATACACCATAGACATCATAATTAGTGGGTGGAGGAACAGTGACATCATCCATTGAATCCTTTACTCCTGTTTGGTAGAAAGTACTTTGTGATTTGGCTATTGCCACATTGGCTTTTTAGAATCAGAGACCAAGAAAACAATAACCCTTCCACTGTGCCCCCGGGACCTAAACTTGGAAAAATATACGCAGCAATCAATCAAGAGAGACAAAATTTTGACATTATTACTCATGTGATATTTGTCAACTGAATAGATAATTTTACTAGCCAAGAAAGTCACAGTTTGCTGCCAAGAAAATTAAGAAACATCAAATTTTGTGTTGACAATGAACTAGAAATTCCTTCTCTGCATTTTATCCATCCTAATGCACTCACAGTACTTTACATTAGCAATTAGCATTAGCATATTAGTTTTATAGTCAAGGGCAGTGACAGAAGAATTAACCTCTATGTACCTGTTTTTAATGGCAAGGAACAGATGCAGCCCGTGGCATAGGCGAACTAGTCAGCCACCTAGGACGCCACCTTCTGAAGGGGGTGCCAGTCAAAATGATATGTTATACAACCTATGTACACATAAAACTCTGCATTGGAATTGTTATCTCGGTTGTAGTCGCTGTGGGTG
>JAPTGZ010000014.1:30727750-30745254 GCA_029814645.1 Fowleria isostigma | reverse complement strand
TTGATTGTTGTGCATGTATACGAATTACCACTGTACATGAAGTGCATAAGCTCGAAATAAACTAAACTAAACTAAACTAAAGCATCACATCCGTCTTATCTGTGATTGGCTTACTTGATGCCTGTTAATCCTGTCTTCATATTTGGATACTCGCCCCACGATTCCAGACTGATTTTTCACTGAGAAAGATAGATGGCCAGGCTATAGGAAAACTGTGTAGTGCAGAAACAACCTACTTGCTGTGGGGTGGATGCACTTACCACTATGTCACTAAAGTCACCCCACTGAATGTGATTTCATATCACCAATATCGACATGGCCACTGCTTGGCATTTTTTTACCTTAATTTTCAAGAGCAAAGCGTAAAATTATTAAATAGAGGTGAAAATCACAACAGTCTGGTCATGTTGAAGCTGCTGAGACGTTTTCGGAGATAATTACACCTGCGTCACCTCTGTGACTTCCAGGTGTGTAGTTTTCCTTTTATTTATTCACAATGTGATGCTATAATCTTCTAAATTTTAAAAATTATCTTTTGAGTTGATGCACATTATATATGTATATGATGGTATAATTCAAGCAGGGTAAAAAATTATTTGTCTCTTGCCTTTGGTTGTATTGCAGTTTTTATCCTAAATAAAATCCTGTAGGGGCTGGACTTCAGTTCTCTATTTAGGCAAAAAGGGTGGTATAACATGGGTCAGAAGAGCTCAAGTGTAAAATGCGAAACTTCATCAAGCTCTGTGTAGTGTCATTTATAGTCTTGTCAGTGGAATTAACCACAACTGTAGTGGAGCTTTTTGCCAGGAAAAAAATACAATTTATATCATGACGGCCGTGTAGCACTGTATTTATAAAAATGGATATTCACCTCCGTTTTCAATAGCGATGTTGTATACCAGATCATTTTCAGACAAATTTGAATCGACATGAACCCGCATGAATACTCTTGTATGGTGTCATGGAGTTAGGATGAGGAGAAACAAGGGTCACACACATGACATTGATGTATTT
The DNA here is from genome assembly GCA_029814645.1 of Fowleria isostigma. NCBI lineage: Eukaryota > Metazoa > Chordata > Actinopteri > Kurtiformes > Apogonidae > Fowleria > Fowleria isostigma. The sequence goes on along the minus strand of JAPTGZ010000014.1, from coordinate 30,744,240 downwards.
TTGTTGCTTATTGTGATATTTGGAACCCTATAACTCTGTTTCCCCCTGAACACAATCAAGCAAAACAAAAATCTTCAAAGTCTTCACTTTGGCTGGAGTTTTCAAAAATAATCAGTGTCAGTGACCTGAACTGGAGTTTTCATGTGGATGAAAGGCAAAAACACATGAAAAAGTTTTCATGACTCCAGCTACATGTATACATGGCAAAACTGAAGCTCAAAAAAATCTGACTTCATAAGGACATGATACAAATATCAAAACTTCTATTTCGCTAAGTCCCACCCCCCATGGTTACGGTTTCTTGGTTTGGCAAGCTTTCTTCTGTGGTTCATCCCCACTGGCATGTAAACATGGATTTCTCAGCATCTTGCCGATTCATGTACAGAACAGACGTATAAAGCAACAACAATGTTCTTGCATCACAGGGTAAGTCAATATATTGTTTTATTTTAAGCTAACTTTCAGTTATGACTCCCTTTAGTTTTTGGTATCTGCTATGCTTTAGCCCGTTGCGAAATGTTATGTTTTCCACCTGTTTATAGAGCACCAGCATATTGTTTCCACATTGTGGGTTTAGTTTCAAGCGGTGCACAACTACCTAACTGGATGTTGAATCATTAGTAACTTTTAATCAATATTCTACTCTGGCAGGAGTGATCAACTCTGGTCCTGGAGAGCTACTATCCTGCATGTTTTAGACGGATCCCTCTTCTAACACACCTGATTCAAATGACATGCCTATCATGCAGCTCTGCAGAAGCCTGATAACAAATGTCAGGTGTGTGGAAGAAGGAAACATCTAAAACTTGTAGGATGGTAGAACTGGAGCACCATGGTTGGTCAGCTAGTTAGCATTAGCATCTTACCTTAGAACACACAAAGTAGTTACACGGTAGCTGCAAGTGAGGTCTTCCACACTGTTTAATCAATTATTTGACATCTCTCCAGTTGTGTTTTTGGGAAGGTGAAAAATACATTACCCAAATGTTCTGGATATCTTGACTTGCAAGTCCTGAACATGCACTACTTAGGTATTTTGCTCCAGAGGTGAATGCTTGCCAGGCACACCTTTCTTAGTTACCATTACTAACAAATAATTGATCAGTGGTTGTTCTAGGGCTTAGCAAAGAGCCAATTTGAAGTTGGGCCAACAGATCACTTTGTTCTTAGATCACTTGTTTGAGATAGTTGTGGATTGCTTTTATTTTTCCGCCACACCTCTTACCTAGAAATGCTCATTATGATAATGTTAATGTTAATTCAGGCATTTTTATACATATTGCTGTTTATAAGAATGTACGGTTCCAGTATTTTATTCCCATTTTGATACTCAGATTATCTCCAACGTAGCCACAAACACTTGACCTGGATCAGGAGTGTCTGCCTCTATCCTCATGTGAATTTGTGTCTCTGATGCATATTGTGTGTCACTCACCTATGCATTTGTGCTCTTTCACTCAAGAGGACAGTTTTTTATTTTGCCTCAGCAGTTTCGCTTGAAGCTATGAAGCTCACAGTGACAGAGCGCTTTAAACTGGGTTCTTACTGTAGAGGTCTTTGTCTGTCACACAGCCTGCAGACAGAGGCAGAAAAGGCATTACCCCAGGCGTCAGTCTATGGGTGTGAGTGTGGGTGTGTGTGACAGCTCACGTCCACCCTGGTGACATGCTAGCAGCTAGCCCCTCGGCCGTGCTTTGACATACCTTCGGCTGGGGGAAAGCACAGAGGTGTTTATGTGGATGCATATGAGTGCTGATGTGTTATTTAATGTGTCAGAAGGGCGATGTTCAGCACTTTCAAGGTGCTGGGAAGCCTAAAGAGCTTGGTGTTAGCTCGGGACTCCAAGCAGACAAGCCTTCCTGGTGACATGTCCTTGGTCGCACTGAGGACTGAAGAGGAAAGTAAGAGGTTTAACCTTCCTCTTTGTGTTAGGGTCGGCATTGATCCATTTTAGGTTTTAAATGCATAAAATAATCACATGACATTTGTTTATTGCATCAAAGCTTTTTGAATTTGTCAGGAACATCTATTTCAACAAAATAATAAAAAAAAAAAATGTTTTCACAAAATTATAAAATGCTCTGGTTGAAATTATGATCTTTGCATTGTTAGGGTCAGTTTAAACCCATTCATAAAAATAAGATTATAAAGCAATAACTGAAATCATAAGTGCACTGTCAGCCACTGAGTGACAGTCAGCTCCTCTCTCAATAATGTGAGCTTTAGATGATTCTGATTTTTCCTTGCCATCCAGTGTACCTGCACAAAAACAAGCTAAGATGGTCAAAGAAGTCAGTTTGGTCTCGAGTTGGTGACTGTCAGAGTGCACATCGAGGGGTATACTGACAAAAAAAGGCTCAGAGGCCCAAATCAAAAATATTTAAAACAATATTTTCATGGATAAGGAAGAATAACAAGGTAACCAAGAGATGAGAAACACATTGAATGATAGATAATTTTTAGTGTATTTTACAGCTGATTTAAGACTTGGATCAAAACCGACCCATTAACATAAGAGATGGAAACAGAAAGAGAACACAAGAGGAAGGTTATGCACAAACTTTTCATTGACTGACAGAAATTAAAAGAACTACGAGTTACCATTCATCACAATCACCAGAAAACATGACAATAAACATTACTGACTAAACATTATGTAAATAAACTTTATAATTTCAGCTTAAGGATAAGTTTATTTCCTTTTAAGGGCGCAATTCTGGCAGTTCTCTTATATTTACTGTGGTGTTTTTCAGTCTTTGACTGTTAAGTGTGTGTGTGTGATGCACTTAAACCTCCCCATTAGAGGCTCTCAGTGCTACACCCACCCAGACAACCCACAGTTCACATTTTCAGAAATAGAATAGGTTAAGTCTCTCTCAAATTTGACTCACAGAGCAGATGTACGTGCCCTTTGTTGGACGCTTTTACTCTGGGTGGGCCCAGAGGGAATCAACTGTTTCTCTTTTTCTCTCCATCTCCTTTTTCGTACTTTCTCTCGTTCTGAGGTGAGTGACTGAAGATCTGTATCGGCTTGTGAATGATCAGAGTTCAGCGGCTCAGCAGGCTGTCTGAATATACTTACAACAGAAAAAAGATGCTCTGGGGAAATTATTTCAGGTGCTGTATTTTGATATATCTGTTGTACTGTTAAAAAAATACACAGTGTTTCTTTTTGAATCATTAAATATGACCCTGGATGCTTATAGACGCAAACACTTTTACAATAATGTCTAAATGTGGGAAACTATTGTCTTGTATATTTTGTGTTTCTTACGCACCTCAGCTCCGTGTGTGCACTTGTCATGTAGGTGTGCTGTGTGTGGTCTGTTTGTGTGTAGTCCATTCCACCTGTCCTATGGGACGTGCTGGTCCGGGCAGTCTAAATTGGAGCTGCTGAAAGGCCCTTGGCACAGATGTCACCAGGCCCGAGTCTTTTCCAGGCTTATCAGATCATGTTCCACTTTTGGGACGCTTGTTTTTCGTCTCCCTACCTTTCCACTCTTTCCTATTGAACAGGCTTTACCTGTATCAGCACTAAAGCAGATGCCAGGTATCCATCTCTCATTCATTTTAAGTCGGGCCAGCATTCATTCACTGCCTAGCCTGCCGTCGTCTCTTGCAATTTGTGTCTCTCAGAGGCGGTTTGATTTCACAGGATTTCACCCTGATGCCAGGTATTCTTTATACTGAAGCTGACTGACGTCTCTGGTTTCGGCTAATCACTAAAATCTGTTTATAAAGGGTCTTTGTGACTGCATAAATGAACAAGTTGACTCTAAAATTAAAAAAACAAATAGGAAAAAGCTGAGCTCAAATGAAGATATGAGAACATCTATAATGCTTAGATTATGTTACAATCTTGGAAAAAATAAAACTTATGATTCAGAAGCAGAGGTGTCAAAAGTATTCCCATTCATTCCTCAGGTTGAAATATAGATACCATGGTTTAAAAGACTTCTGTAGAAGTTCAAGTATAGGCTCAAACCTTTTACTCAAGTAACAGTGTAAAAGTACTGGTTTCAAAAATACTTAAAGTATAACAGCAAAAGTAAAGGGAAAAATATGTTATATTAAAGTGTTAATGATAAATGTGGAATGCACTTGTGTACCTGTTTCTGCCTATTGAAAATGAAGGCATTTGAGTCCAATTCAAATGTAATGAAGAACCATATATGTTACTACTGAGCATTAACATATGTCTCATGGAGCACAAAATATGATGACTAGTTTTGAAATGGTGCAAAAAGGCAGCAGGTGCGTTGGATCACATATAAACAGTAGGATCGTGTTCCTCAAATCTGGTCCTTGAGGGCCAGTGTTCTGCATGTTTAGACATCTCTCTCTTCCAGCACACCTAGTTCAATTACTGATCAGCTCATTATCGCTCTGCAGAAGCCTCATAATGATGTAATGGCTTCCAGGTGTGTGGAAGAGGGAAATATCTAAAACATGCAGGACACCGACCCTCGAGGACCAGATTTGAGGAACACTGCAATAGGGTGTCAAAATGGTATATGTTTCTATTTCTCATCCAATCACATTCAAATTCACTCTATCCGGATGGCACCATTTATTTGGATTTTTTTTTTTATTTGAGCAATGAAAAGCCGGAATGAAAACAAGCCCAAAATATTAGGAGTAACAAGGCTGTTTTTAAAGTGTAAGGAGTAGAAAGTACAGATAACTACAAGAAAATGTAAGGAGTAGAAGTAAAAAATTGGCAGACAAATAAGTACTTCTATAATTAAAAAAGATAACCAAAATTTCTATTTGCGTAAGGTAACAAACTATTTGTACATTGTTACTTGACACCTGTTCAGAAGTGATAGTAATAATGAAGATGAAGTAATATTATTTTTCTGATGTTTCTCAGACTTTCTGTGTTGTTAGAAGTTCGACCTGTAGCACACTACAGAACAAAAACATCAATCTAGACCTAGTCCGTCTCTGACAATTGTAAGTGCTGCACATTTCATATAAATAAATACATACACAGCCCAGTAAGTGCCCATAAAGATGTAAAAATGCAAAAACATTGCACATTAAGTACACAGTTGTTTGGAATTTTACCCTTGCTGCATATGAAAAATGAGACCATGCATGAATTTACAATTCAGATGGGTTTCCTTAGGGATGCCCATTTAAGATGCATTGGTATAATATATTTGTTGTCTTTACCACTCACCACCACCATTGAACATCATTAGGTAATGCGCACTCACTGGTGGAAGGAGAACTCATGTTTATCATCATTTACTTGGCAAAGAGTCGTTAGCCGGGGCCTTGGGTCGACTTGGTTTTGAACCGGGTGTAGCGTATTACCACCACCACTGTGTTCCACCCTGCTTTGGGTCTCCTATGATCATCTATCATATCAGTTTTACATACTAAAGACCAAGAGAGAAGAACACCATTAGCAACATGCTTAAAGAGGGGTGTGTGTGTGTGTGTGTGTGTGTGTGTGTGTGTGTTTGGATGGCAGACAAACGTGTGTATGCATGTTGTGTCTGGCACACTCGCGGCCATTCACATCTTTATCCGCTTGATAACTGCGAATACTTGAAGATCATTTATATATGTGTTACACTGCAGACGGATAAATAAACAGAGGCAGTCTGGGCGGCCATGTTGGTTCAGAGAACATGAGGTCTGTGCTGGATGGATCCCTCCTGCCTGCTGTGAAGGATTATGAGAGTCATTTTCCAGGGTCTTGAGAAGAGGTCTACACAGAACTCGACAATCCCAGTTTTAACTCCATTATACATCTCCCTGTGGGGAGCAAAAGAAAAACCATCCATCATGTTTTGGGTGAAAGACAGAAATGCAAAATGGACAAAATCCCACATTATTATAAAGCCTACACTTTTATTCTGCATTGTCTATTGAATATTTCTTAGAAATCAATGCTTTTTACTATTTACTCATAATATCTTTTTATCTATAACATTTAGGTATTAGAGATGATTTATAAAGTAAAAACATATATTGTCCCAAATACCATTCAAGATTCTTTAAAATTTGGAGATAGTAATTATAATTCTGGAGGTCTTTGTATTTTTGAATGGACTAAAGGGAGGACAGATGTGAAGTCTAGATGGATTTGTGTTGTGGGTGTGAAATTATGGAATGGACATACTGATGAATTTAAGTTGTTCATTTCTTTGCAAAGTTTGAATAATGCCTTAACTATAAAATCATCAGGAATATTGAGTCGAGATGGTAGATATGTTGTGTGGTATTTGTTGATTTTTTGTTGATGCTGTACATATTTAATCTAATGTAAGCACCGCATCAGGTGAAAAGGATAGGCACAGAATAAGCTTTTGTTTCTAGCCTATTCCTTCTTTGGTTTTTATGTTTATTATGATTATTGTACTAAGTGCTATGATTGATGTCCAAACCAAAAATGAACAATTCATTTATTTATTCACATAATTACATGCATTATAGTCTTTGGAGAGATATAAATCCAGTGTTATCCGTTCTTGCAAGTACACATGGGATGACAGATAAAGTAAATACCCCTTGAAACCCTAATCATGTTCAGTAGATACAGAAGTTGTTCATGCATATGTTATGGTTTGGATTAACATGACCAACTTTAATGGAGAAAAAAAGAAGTCTAAATACTACCTTGGAGGCAGTCGTGCCAAAAAAATGGTCATGTATAACCCTTTTGTTTTTCTACAGGGGCAGAATGGAAATATTCTCTCTTTTAGAATAATGGGGACATACATTTGACATGGCACTGCATGCTCAATTTAAAAACTGTTTCCTGTTCAACAATACTTTTTACACCGCTTATGTTGATAATTGAATTAGACATTTAAAACTATTACGATACTGCAATTAGAGATTATTTAATTCCCTTTTATCAGAGGGCTCTTTAATTTACACAGCCCACTGTCATTATGATCCAAACACAGAGAGAATGCCATTAGTGCAGCCTGCATCTCTTAATCCATAACAATTTTTGTACCCTCTAATTGCACTAAATTGCTTTTTTATCCCTCTTTTATGTTATATTTTTCTCATTATTTTATTGTAATAATGAATGTGTCACTTGAAAACCAACTAAATATGATTACATGAGGCGTAAAAACACAAAAAAAGCTCTTTTTTAACTTGATATCTATAAAACAAGGCTCAGAAACTGTCACCCTTTCACCTTCTCTGTACTTTAACTCCATGCCAGGGATTCTACACCTCTGTCTCCTTGTACAGACTTTCTTTTTATTTTGTTTCTCTTCTTCTTATCATCTCCCTCTCCCCCTCTAACTCGTCGCTGGCCCGCCACAGAGCTTCTCCCACAGTGGGTAATGTGAATGGACTCAGTCTCCCGGGTGTCACGGCCCCCTCTCTAGCCTCGCAGGCAAATCTGCGGCAGCCGCTCAGATGGGAACAGCACACATGGAGTCTACAGCAGTCTGTAGGGGCAAAGAACAGAACGATGTGAAAGGACGATGATGGGTTTCGTCTTGGACTTGGAGGATTGTATCGCCTGCTGCACGCCGAGCACAGCGGAGCAGGGAGCAGGCTGCCCGGCCAAGGCAGAGCGTTCTTGACAGGGCTTTGTTTTGAATCCACAAGGACTTGACATATGCCTCAAATCGTTTGCTCTCACCACGCTGCAGATCCATGCTCCGCCGTGATTGGAGACAGGGCCCTGCTGTCTACTGCCGAGGTTGTGTGTGCCATAAAGATGTGCACTCGATTTTTGCGTGTGTTGTCGTGTTTGGAGCGGCTGCGTGTGTTTTGTGTGTGTGTGTGTGATGGGGAGCATAAACAGCAACATCCGACAGTACTGTTGCCTGCTTCACTGCCTATCTGTCTTTGTTCAGTTTCTTTTCATGGGGCACACTCCGCTTTCCAAAGTAAAACGCAGTCAACATTGAGTTGACAAATAAAAATGTCCAAATCAATAACCCCTGACCTTTTTCAGTCTAACTCTTTCCCTTTAGAGCATTTGGAGTCTTTTTAAATCAATTTCACCTTGAGTTTAGGGATGTAAAGCAGGCAGTTTACCCCGAGTTGGTCCATCGAACATACTTAGAATAACTTCTATGCTAATTTAGTTTCTTCAGCCAGCCTGATGTGTTGAGATTTCTATGTACCTAATCTTATCTACGCTGTAAAAATGAAAACACCACATGACCCAGGTTAATTTATCAAGTGTAAAAATATTCCAAAATCTACTCTCTCATTATCAAGGCTGTTATTTTTCTCTTGGGTAAAAACTGTACAGATGTAAAGGCCCACTTACATGACCTGTGTTATGGTCATATACGTGTGAGTAGGGCTGCACAATATATAAAAAAATATATCAGTATCGCAATAACAGTGTGCAGTATTCACATTGCAAAGATGTGCAACAATTTCTTTTCTTTTTTTTTTGTTAATTTTCTGTTTTACACACCATTGGATACCAGAGTGGTTTTCTCTACCACTCTAACATGATAGTTTTTCTAGCAAAAAACTGAAGTAATGCTACTGCCACTGGTTCAATGCAAGTTTACATGTTATTAATCTTGAAAAGATGTGAATATTTTCAGAGCACAACTTTGGTCAAGGCCTGAACACTTATATTTAAATATTTTATTTTTATTTGCAGTATTTACCAAACCAGGCAAGCAATGGAATATTGTTTTGTTAAAGCTCTTCCATTGCAGTACTCTGGCACTTTAGTGATTATGAAATACATCCATGTCATTTACACATTGTTATATGTGAATAAAATGACCAAATATTTGAGTGTGTTTGTGTCTGAAGGCATCACCAGGTTCTACCATAGAATTGTGTCATTGATTATAACAGTACAGTATTTTGTCCTTGATTTTAAATAATTGAGTCAGAATACAAATGACATTTTAACATTGTTAAGGAATATTTTTCTTAGTAGATGAATTTGGTATTTATTTAGGTGAATAGAAAATATTGCAATATTATCATTATCGCATATTGCATATTGCAAGTTTTACCAATATCATGCAGGCCTATGTGTGAGCAGAGAACGCATACTATACACCTCTGTGTGTGAGACTGTTTCTGCCCAAATGTGTTTGTATATTGCATCAAAAACCAGGAGACTTTGGTTTCAGCCAATATAAAATAGGTCAGTTCTCTGAGCTTCTGATCACTAGAGCATGGTCACAGCATTTCATGCTACATTAGTCTGGTTTTAAGACCCAATCTGCCTCTATTAATGTTTTATGCTTAATTTCATGGAGGTGAGGACTGGCTGATGTTGCTTGGGCACCAAACTATTACCTGGTAGCAGAGTGAGTGGCATGGGTGAGTGGACTTAGTACAGGCTTGAAAACTGAATACAGCATGATTCAGCAGAGATGGATTGTTTTAAGCATCTTCCTGATATGCAATACATACAGTTGATTATGATATTTTATGCTATTATCAGTCGTGGAAAAAACTTATTAGATCACCCTATGTTTTCTTCAATTTCTGGTTCATTTTAATGCCTGGTACAACTAAAGGTACATTTGTTTGGACAAATTTAATGAGAACAACAAAAATATCTCATAAAAGTTAAATTTAAGAGCTGATATCTATTCATTTTCCATGTTTTTTGCAATAATAACCAAAATCATATAAGTTCTTACATCAATATCTATGACATTGTACTGACAAAAACAGTGCTTTTTAGGCATTCCTTGTTTTCTTTTCTGTCTTTTTTAGTCACATGACACACACAGGAGTTAGTACTTGATTGCACAACCATTGTGTTTGATGACTTTTGATGGTCTAATAATTGTTACTATGATTGTAGAGTGCATTTATTAAACTCGGGTGGAAATCAATTCCAATACTTCTTGTTTTAGTTCCAAAAATCTGAGGTACAATGCCAGAAAGGTTGAAGTTATCCAGTTTTGTTTTGGGTTTGTAATGGCAATATCATTTATTTAATATTAGTCACACACTGTAACCCTCACTTCCAGTCTTAAGGTCAGGTTAAACTTTATTCTACAGAACATGTCCTTCATGTCTCGTCCTAAAGTATAAACTATTTTCCTGTTTTGACTCTGCTTAGACCTCCAGACAAGCCACCTGGCCTAAGTCCACTTTGTTTGCATGTCCCCCCCCTTTGTGTCTCCCTATTGGCCTAAGTACATGTTCCTCCCCTCCTGTGGGTCCCTACTGTACAAAACCTACGTCACTGTTTATCTTTTCTCACATTTCCTCCTACCGATTGCTGTACATAAACACCTCTGTAAGATGCGATGCTATTTTGCTTGAAGCTTCAACCAATAAATAAGAAAAAGATAATGAAGGCTTTTTGAGACTTTTTTTTTATTATTATTACTTAATTTTTCTTTAACAGGTTTCATGTTTTTGTTCCATCAATGAGTGTCATTCTCATCTCATTATATCTAAAACCATATATACTGGATAAAGAATAAATTTATTTTAATAAAAAGCAAGGAGTGTTAAAAGGAAGAACCATACAGAAATATTCTCTCATGGTTCAGAAAGTAAGGTGAATAAAACACATTTAACCTGCATGCCGTGAAGTTTAAGTTGCTGCTGTCACAGCACACTGAGGTGGTGAGGTGCAGCGCTGCATAATAAATGATTTGCATTGCCCTGGAGCAAAGTGCTAATCAAGGCTGTCCCCTAACTCCAATCTAATTGTCCACATCCAGCTGATCAGGCATAGGAGGCCTTTTTACCAAGCACTTACTGCGATCATTGATTTGAGAAATGATTCAGTGGACTGTACTAACTCAGATATGATTGGGTGGGCATTTAATAGCATTTGGGGGATGGTCTTGTCGATGTCTGCTGCAGCGCTAATTGTAGCTAATTTACTGTGAAGCTTATCCCAAGCTGCAGTTGTTGGGGGTGCAGCCATAATGGTTTTTATGCTCTCTGTTTATTGATGGAAAAGAAAGAAACAGTAGTGAAGGGGGGTCCAGATATTATTGTGATTGCATGCATTAATGTTTCTGATTTTAGAAAATTAAAAATGCAACAAGTTTTTAGTTGCCATTTCTTTAAGGATGAATTCATGCAAAATATAAATATCCATAACAAACCCCATAAAGGATTTTCTATATTATTATTTAGAGTGATATAGATAAAGCAGCAGTTATGTGATTAAATTTTATTATACGTTACCTGTTAAATGAGACATATAATGGAAAAAGTAACACCACACATGCTATCCATGACATACACAGTCCTATATTTTCTCAAGTAAAAAGCCTAATATATGCAAACCTTACACAAACATCCTGCGAATGGCCTTCTTGTTGGATACTTATTAATCTTCCCTGCCCATGCCATCAGCTTTAAGTCTGTCTAATGACTCGTAACGAAGGCAGTGCTCTGTTCTTAATGTGGGCCTACTGGGATCACCCCCATACTCTACCACCAGGCTGTCCACTCATCAGTTCCAAAGGACAACCTTTCCTTCCCCTTTGAAACTTTCAAAACATGTTGTACAGCCCCCTATTGTTTTGACAATTAAGAATATCATTCTTTTTCTGTCTTGATTTCTGTTCTCACCACATTCCTGTACTGTAAACATGGAAATGGAGGTAGGACAGCCAATGGGAAGCGCTCGGCGTGTCAGTATCTGAATTAAGCCATCATCTGTTATTTGTGCTAACTGAGTGATGCGGTGAATCATATCCTAACCTAGTCTCAAACACCTCTTTCTTCTCACTTTCATTCATCCAAAAAAAAAGTCTTATTATTGCCTCAGTCGCTCTCCAGGCGAACTCGTCACCTCTATGTTACCTCTGGGTTTGCCCCCACTCCAGGCCCTAGCTCTTTTCCAGGCCGCATTATTCCATTTAAACTTCAATCCTATTTACGGCCTATCCTTTCCCCTCGCCCGCCTGGGGCTATCAAACTATTCATCCAGCGGACTTCGTGTCACCCGGCCCTGTCATAAAAGCCTCTGTTGGGATGTGAGCTAGAGACTTGTGTGTTTGCATGTGTGGCGCAGACGAAAGGTAGAGATGTATGAGTGCTCATGTTTTTAAGCGTGGCAGAAACAAAAGGTTTGTGTTTATTTGTGGTACAATAAATAGTCACTTTTCCATTGGACATATGGGCAAAACTTTACCAATATTTATTAAATGTCAAAAAAAACAGAAGTGCGTAATGTTGGTTTTTCCATTAAAGGAGTGATATTTTGCTTTTTTTAAAAAAAAAAAAATTGAATTATGCATTTTAAACCATTTCCCTGTGGTCTATATAAACTGTAAATGCTATGCTTGGGTCTGAATTATTCATTAATTCAACTTCACAGGTCTATCTTCAACCCAATTTCTGAGAAATGACAGAGAAAGGTCGTTTTGAGCGGTGGCCCTTTAAATGCAAATGAGCCACTTCACCTCTTCCAGGTTATTGATAATGCTGCTCTGATTTGTGTTGGTTAATACAACCAACAACTGAACATTTTAGGTAATCGGCTTGACGTTTGGACATATTTTTAGTATGGACTACAAGCACTGCTGCTAACAGATAAAATATGTCATATTCAAAGAAATGTTCATCAGAAGTCTTAACCTTATATGTACAAATGTCGTGACATAACTAGTTATGGATGTAACACATTAAGAAGAAATTAAGATGGGTTGTAGAAATCCACTGGATTTTTGCCAAAATGAATATAAAGATAGCTCTACAGCACCGTTCACAATCAAACTTTATGAACTGTTAGGATCCAAATACACAAATAAATGAACCAAAGACTAATAAAAGTGGATTTAGCAAAATATCACTACTTTAAATCACAAATGCGATAATTTATTTATTATTGTGAGATGTCATGAGAAGTCATTCCATAAACATGGCGGTGAACACAAATATCTATTCTCAATCTAGAATGCTTGTCACCCCTCTATACATAGTAAATTTAAAAATGATTCAGTTTCCCAAAGTCGTCTTCTTCACTTGCAACATCCATCAACATCTGTTTTTTTCTTGTTTTCACATGACAAGTTGTGCAAAAACTTGTGCAATATACCAACTTTGCTATGCCCAAAAAAAAGCACCTCTTGCAAGCGCAAAAACTTTTTAGTTTTACCATTAGGCCAGTTTTTATGCGCAAGTTATATTCACATCAATGGAAAAGCAACAGATGAATAAAGTGTATGTGTAGCAATGATTATTAGTGATGTGTGAATTGATACTGAAATATCGTTATCTTCGATACCAGAAGTTTACACTTTAGAATCGATTCACAAATCAAAATATTAACACTTTTGATACTTCGGTCATTTGAGGTAACGTATATTCAGAACACACTAACACACAATTTGGATCTTGTCCAAATGATACACGATTGGTGGGAACTACTTCTTCTTCTGCCCGGGTAAGTGTGTACTGCATCACACTTCTCAGTCAGTCATTGAATATGATTAATATGCAAGTTTTCATTTGTGTAATAGTTCTTAAAATTACAAAATAATTACCCTCATATATTGCATTTTTTAGGAAGTTATGATTTGAAATACACTTTTTCTTTTAACAATTTTCCAGACATAAAGTATAATTGTACAAAGTACCAGTATCAGATTGCTGATATTAACCTGAATTTTAGTTGGTATCGGATCGGAAAAGAAATCCGTGGTATTGAACATCACTAGTGATTTTTTTTTTTTTGTGAAATTTGTCAGGCCACTCATGATTTAAATGATATGTGAAGCTATGCATTTCCTCTCACTTTGCATCTGATACTCATTCAGGTTAAAGCTAAACTCCCCTTGATGAAGATTTGATGCTTCCTTGATTTTCTTCCTCTCTTACTTAACAGCAGGTGGCCTTTTGTGTTCTAACTCCCTGACAAAAACAATGCTGGTGTTACATTTAGGAAAATCTAGGATGCTTGCATGGCACTATTTGGATACGTGTCTTTTAACTGCCGGTGTTGTCAAATATGCAGACATTCTTAAAAAAAAAAAAAAAAATCCATCATGCATGCATAGTAACAGAGTTTGAGTGCGACTTTGCTGTCACACATCTTTCAGTAGTTTATCAAGTCAAAGGCAGACATGAGGCGACAAATATGTTTGAAAGAGGATTTGATGCAGATACAAATGGTGCAGGTAGACAGAGATGTGAAGTCCAAAGCAGACTGTGGGGGTGAGAGAAAGTGTGAGGTTACAGAGGACAAGGACAGATACAGTAAACTGACAGAAAGAAAGTGACTAAGAGAAAGCAACAGAGCCCACAGTACAGGAGAGTTTCAACATGAGCTGTCAAAACGTGGCGTAACTTCCCCTTTGACTTCCTCCCTCATCCCAATTTGTGCCACGGCGGAAACTCCTGGATCAGCAGGAAAAGGGAAAGAGCTCAGCTGAAGTAGAGGCAGGATAAAAGATATGCCCATCACCGTCCTCCTCTCCCCTGTTTTTGTTGTTGCTTGTTGTTGTTTTCTCTTTGTCTTTTACATGGTGTCTCTCACCAATTAGTCTGGAGGATGCACTCTAATGGGGCGCTGCAGCGATGTTTCAGGCGAGGCTCTTTGGTGTGCAGGAGTCAAGGGGTGCGGGTGATAAGACAGGCAAGATGAGGGATAATGTGAGATAGATTGACAACCACAAGAAGGCATTAGGCAAATGGCATCATTAAAAAGTGCAGTTACCTGGGCCAGGCTTCATGTGGCGTCAGATGAGAGAGGAAGTGGGAGAAGGGGAAAGGGGGAAAGACATCGAGGCTTTGCGCCCCCAGCTTTGCTGCTCTGGTAATTTTGATCTTCTTGCTCTTCTTCTTCTTCTTCTTCTTCTTCTGTTTTAATATCCTCCATCACTTGACTTTCAGGCGTGCTCATAAGAAGCAGACCAAAGGAGAGGTGCTGTGTTCTCTCTTTGATGCCAGGATGTGTGTGTGTGTGTGTGTGTGTGTGTGTGTGTGTGTGTGTGTGTGTGTGTGTGTGTGTGTGTGTGTGTGTGTGTATATGTGTGCGCTGCTATAAAACACAAAGGTTCTAATGAAAACAAATGAAGAATTTAAACAAACAGCTAAGGCTATTTCACAAACATATCAGGTTTTATGGGTTGATTTATCAGATGCTAATATTAAATGAGATTACCAACATGCATGACTGTTGAAAAAGACTAGGATTTTACTGTTTGAAATTGTTTGAATTTGTCAGTTTATCCAAGGAAGACCCAAACATCCACCATAAACCAAAAGCATCTACTGATCTAAACTGTTGATCCAATAATTTTATCAATCCATGTAAATAATTGGTGTAAAATACAGTGTGTCATCTTTTCATGGTCATCAGATATGAACCATTTGGACATTCAGAGAGTCTGTAGTTACCATGGAAACACTGTCATCTTCTACAACACTGATTCACCAGTAAAACCCATGAAGCTTAATAAATGACAGTGGATGGAGATACTTGTTTTATGTTCAGTTAATGAACATAAAACAAGTTCTGAGAAAGTCATCTTTTCTTCAGTTTTTCTGTTTTCATACAATCATTTTTGAATTTACTTGGAGCTTTTATGAACATCTACTTGATCAGTAAATTAAATATAGAAAAATAGATTAATTTTGCTGGGGGAAAAACAGGTAAAAATTCAGAGGATAATGGCATAATAAATGGTGATAAATCATCAGTAAAGATTAAAAAGAGAGAAAAATTCATTTGAGAACTGCCACAAAATGAGGTACTCATAAGAAGCAGAATAAAGGAAAAGTGCTGTGTTCTGTTTTTGATGCCAGGATGTGTGTGTGTCTGTGTATGTCTGTGTGTATGTGTGTGCTTCTATAAAACACAAAGGTTCTAATGAAAACAAATGAAGAAATTGAACAAACAGCTAATGCTATTTTACAAACATATGAGGTTTGAGTGGTTGATTTATCAGATGCTAATATTAAATGAGATTACCAATGTGCATGACTTTTGTACTGATAAACAGGTAATGAAAAAGTTAAACTTGGATTTTACTTTGAGTTTGAAATGGTTTGAATTTGCCGGTTTTACCCATAAAGACCCAAACATCCACCATCAACCAAAAGTATCTACTAATCTAAACTGTTGATCCAATAATCTTATCAATCTATCTAAATAATTGATGTAAAATGCAGTTTGTCATCTTTTCATGGTCATCAGATATGAACCATTTGGATGTTCAGAGGCTCTGTAGTTACCGTGGAAGCACCGTCATATTCTACAACACTGACAGTAGATGGATTCAGTTTTTCAGTTTAATTTTTTTTAGACCAATATCACAACAAGGTTGCCTCACAGGGCTTCACAGAATTTAAGAAAACTAACAGTCAATGAGGAAATGTAGAAGAATGTCCTGGGCATCCCCTGTCTTTAGACCCTCCTTCTCAGCAAGGAAAAACTCCAAAACCCAGCTGGCAAAAGGAGAAACCTTGGGGAGAACCACAGTAAATGGTAAATGGTACTCAAAGCACTTAAAATACAAACTTCATATTCACCCATTCACGCACACACTCATTCACCAGTGGGGGGGTCTGCCACTATGCAAGGCACTACT
>JAPTGZ010000014.1:30518052-30528594 GCA_029814645.1 Fowleria isostigma | reverse complement strand
CCCCCCCCCCCCCCCCAAAAGAAAGAGAGATAGACAAGAGAGAGAGATAGGGGTATCATTAGATAAGCCTGTTGGTTAATTAGCCCTGCATCAGGAGGAGGGGAACCCCCTCCTGATGCCAAGAATGGCCATCAGCCGCTATCCGTGGTCGCCTATTTTTTATGGTCCTTTGCAGACTCCGCTGACGAGGTTGTTAAGCAGCATGGAGGGCATATGGTGGCAGGATGGAGACGTACTGTTGTCAGTCAGTTAGACACTGACAGAGTGAAAAAAAACTTTAATACATTGTTGCAGAGGCGGGACTTCGGATGTTTCGCTCCAGCTGCTTGTTAGACATGGACTCCATAACATAAAAGAACCTCTTAAGTGACGGAGGTTAGCTGTGTGGGATGTCCTGAGAATCGACAGCTCGACAGTGTGTTCCCACTGCCCATTATCATGAGATTCACAATATATCGTTAACACCACGTCCACAGACAATGACCAGAGGAGTTGATCCTTTTGCTGTTGTTTATTTAGGTAGGATCTTCTCTTATTTATTTTTGATGTATAATTCAGTGTGTATATTTTCTATGTATATTTACTATGTTTAATTCTATATGTATATTCCCTCTGTATACTTCTCATGCAGACTTACTCATGTAAATTTTGTGTATATGGTGTTTTCTTTTTTAAGAAATCTTTCCATGTATATCTGTACACATAATGAGATGTATATGAACAGTATTGAATATTGAACATGTATATGTAATTAGGACTGTACATTGAGTGCATCAGCTTGAAATAAACTAAACTAAACTCATTTTATTTTAAATAGTAAAAAAACATGTATATGAACAATCACGGAAAAAATTATTAGACCATCAAAAGTATCAATAACAATGGTTATGCAATCAAATACTAACTCCTGTATGTATCATGTGATTAAAACAGACAGAAAAGAAAACATGGAATGTCTAAAAGTACTGTTTTTGTCAGTACAATGCCATAACTAGTGATATAAGAACTTATGTGATTTTGGTTATAATCAAGACAACCATGGAAAATGCATAGAAATCAGCTCTGAAATTAAACTCTTACGAGCTATTTTTGTTGTTATCATTATATTTGTCCAAACAAATGTGCCTTTAGTTGTACTAGGCATTAAAATGAACAAGAAACTGAAGTATATATGGAGTGTGGTCTAATATTTTTTTTCTGTGACTGTATGTCTTAATGTTTGCATTAGCCATAAGGATCGTCCAGTTTTATTTGGAAATGTTCTCAGACCTGTGATGTTAATTGTTCTATACACTATGGTCTCACACACTATGGCATTGAAGTCTTATCTCATGTAAAGAAAATATTGCTTTGGGAAGAAGACGCTTCAGAAATAACAGACCTCATGTGTCATTGGAGATGTCAAGCACCACAAGCCAAATACCATTCGACTCTATATTACATAACAACATAAATCTGTGGCAAAGATTTGACAAGTTAGCATTTATCACAAATCTCAACACTAAGCTACTATAGTTGAGAGTAAAATAAGTCCTTATTTGAATAAACCTTTCACTAAATACTCTCAAGATGTTTATATTACACACATCTTCTATGGTTGTACACATACCAAAGCTGCAAGTTGAGGATTATGGAACAATGTCCTCACAAGCCAGTATTTATCCTGCAGTTTTGATCACAGTCAAGCACTAGTGACAAAACCTCACCACATTAAAGATGTTAATGTACGAGCAAAAAATACAAACTTCACCCCAGACAGGAAACAAAGGACCGCACATACACAATGTATTAATTAATTCAGCTGAATACCCGGTGCTTTGAACACTTCTACCTTGTTTTTCACTCCCTTGCCTGTTATTTGCATTGCGCTGTGTGGTGCTCATTTACTATTTATATTACCGTATGCACTGGCTTTGTGCAGTCAGTTCATAATACTCCATTTTTTCCAATTAATCACAAAAAGATTTTAGTTTTGCCTCCAGCGTATTCAGGACTCACAGCTGTAAGCAAGCAGTTATATATCAAACACAACTTCTCTTTTATTTTGCATTTCTTTCTTTTCGCTTTCTTTTTCCGTCACTTTTCCCTGTTTTTTTTATGCTTTAGAGCCCTTGATGTCTCTTTATCACTCGTTTTTCGTCCCTCAGTTCATAAACACGCTTTCTACCTCCCTCTGTGAGTTTTACAGATTTTTACCACCACCCCTTTCCCACATACCCTATCCATTCCCTCATCCATTCTGCTTCCAAACTGTCTGTCTTTTTCTTTTTTTTTTTTGCCTTCACCTCTTCATCCTTTTTCTTTTTTCACCCTCCCCTCTCTCTCGTGGTAGTGGCTGGGCAGGCCGAGCCCTGGGGCAAGAGAAGCAGCGCCCAGATCTGTTCTGTGTCGTGTGACTAGTTATTTTTATCTCAAGTCACTTTCTAGGCCCAAACAGCTCACTCTCCATCCATTTCTCCTCATTCTTATTCTTTTCTTTCTCTTTTCATTATGTTTTTCCTCTGTTTTTGGCCAGGGTCCTGGTTTACTCACTGTACTGTATTTACTTCTTACACGCAGTGTAAGATAAGACGAGTGGGCAGTGTTTGTGTGCATACAAGCCTGTGTACATGTGCATGCATATGTGTTTGTGTGTGGGGTGGAGATGACTCAACTTGCATTTTGTCATTGATGTTGACAAGCATAAACATAAACCTGCTCTCTCTGCTGGTAAATGGGTAAATGTTCCTGAAAATCACAGGGAAAGAATGTCACAGCCATCTTTGATTTAAAGAAGGCACTTACATGTTCTCTGCACATTTATATATTCTCAACCATTGTTTCCATCAAATCACAAACAGCATAAAGGTTTTTTTTTCGCCCACAGTATAAACAAGTAGAAGAGCTCACGAGTTCAACTTACATGTAGCAACATTTTATGAACATCAGGACCAGGCTTTCTGGAAAACACCTTGGAGACTAGTCCTGGGATTCTGGGCATGTTGGTTAGAACAAAATATGTTGTCAGAAAACAGGACACACACACACACATTCACGCACACACACACACACACACACACACACACACACACACATGGTCTGCTCTTCAGGAGGAAGCCCATTGTGCAGAGAGGAGATCGATGGAAGGGTCAGGCCATGTCAGAAGAGGTAAAGCAGAAACAAGCAGAAGATTGTTTTCTGTGTCTCTCTCTCCTCCGCTGTCTGGAGACCCCGGTGGTCAGTGCTTTACGCCAGGGTACAACCTTTCAGCTCAGGGAGAAGGCACTGTTCACTTGTAACAATAACGTCTTTCTGTGCATTTGTGTGGACGAGTGAAAATATTAGCAGATTCCTTTAGCGTGATACAAAACAGATAAGGTAAAAAAAATTCTTGAATGTCAAGAATAGTGTTTAGTATTTATGGTCACCTTTAATGAAGTGTTTCTTGTTAAATTTATGGTTTCAGATCAAAAAAAGAAAAAAACAAAAAAAAAGGTGATCCTTTGCAGAAGAAATGGTATAACTAATGAACGGAAGGATGGATGTCCAAAATAAAAATAAGTAAACCTCATCATCAGACATTACAGCCAATAATGCATGATGATGATTGTCCAAAGGTGTTACTATAATAAATGTCTTCCTCTGCTATTTATCATCCACTAGTGTTACCTTTGTTATGTACATTTAGCTAATAATCCACTGTCAAACACTAACAATCATCATTTGTATTTTTGTTATAATTCTTTGTTGTTTTTTTTCACTTACTAAGTAATGTAGACAAGCAATTTAAACAAATAACAATATTAGATGCAATGTAAAGATGCTAAAAATGTGACCCTTGTTATTCATTGGTTGCATTTTTTTTTATCCCTCGGACCTTTTAAAAAACTAAACAAAAACAAACGACACCAATACCAAGACCAACCCTGAAGAAACAAGCCGTATACATAAAGAGCTGTCCTGTGTTCTCTTTATCACAACTGTTAATTTCTGCTGTCTATTGCTGTTATTAGCCATCAGCTGTTATTTTCGGACGCTGGCCCCAACTGATAAGTGTGGGAAAGAAGCATGTGGTTCTCCACATCAGTCCTCCAACCTCACCCACAATGGTCTGCTTTGTCCACCTCACCTCCCTCCTGCCCAGTCTTGGGTGCTACATAGGGTTGGCATTGTGTTTAATAAAGTTACAGTGGTCCTACAACGTCTGACTTCCCAAAAGCTAGGATATTAAGGGTGGAACAAAAGGCCACAACTGCCACTTTGTCTTATCCAGGCCAAGAGTGGCTCAGCAGAATTACACACCAAAATGAACAGCAAGGTTATATCAAGCTACGAGACACAATTATCATTTTAAAAACCTGGGCTGCATGCTGAATTTCTAATGTATTTAAAATAAAAGAGATTCTGTCTTGAGGGCAAATCATTGACACTGCTAATGGGTGAGCCCTCTCTGGCACCAAACCAAGGTAATAATTCACTTGGGCTTTCTTATGACCTCATGGTTTTCACATGTCCTGTGTCACATTTTTTTAAGGTAGGGATAAGGTACTGCAGAGAGTCCAACCAATGAGCTTAGGTTATACAACTCATACTTATACACCTATACCTATATACAATCATGGAAAAATTATTAGACCACCCGATGTTTTCTTCAATTTCTTGTTCATTTTAATGCCTGGTACAACTAAAGGCACATTTGTTTGGATAAATATAATGATAACAATAAAAATAGCTCATAAGAGTTTAATTTCAGAGCTGATATCTATCCATTTTCCATGGTTTTCTTGATAATAACCAAAATCACATAAGTTCTTAGTTCAGCTATGACACTGTACTTTTAGGCATTCCATGTTTTCTTTTCTGTCTGTTTTAGTCACATGATTGCATAACCATTGTTTTTGATGACCTTTGGTGGTCTAATATTTTTTTACGCCACTGTATATAATTTAAATTAGTTCCAGTAATAAAGACTAATACAAACATGCAACACACAGACAAACTTGCTAACAAGCACTAAAAATTACAGAATAAGCTGTCAAGATGCTATTACAGTATAGGGACACTGAAAAAAGAGCAGTCAGGTGTAGAGCTCTGGCAGTGATAGATAGGATGGAGCTTAGGGTAGACACACTTTTGCAAGACCAACCTGTGTGCCATTAAAATGTGCAAAAGAAAAAGGTCTTTGTTATCTGCAGTTTCTACTGTTGTCCTTATGGGTTATGCTCATTGCTTTTCACTGACAAAGTATTCCCACATGTATCACCTTAAGACATAGTTTGTTTGCTCCCCATACAGCTATGTTGCTCACGTCAAAGCCAGCACATGGCCAGCTCTTGACTGATGGCATGCTCTCTTTCCCCAGAGCTGCCTGGTCCCCCGGTAGTCTCATTCCCCCCCGCCACAACGCTCCCTCAGGGTGTCGCCAGTGTGTGTCTGTATATGTGTGTGTGCTGTATCTCCCCTGTGCAGGTAGCTAAGTGTGACAGCTCAGTCCACAGGTAATAGTCAGGTGGCTTCCCCTTGGGAAGATCCCCATCCACCAGACCCCAAGGAAAAGAAGGAGGGAGAGAGAGGCTGAAAGATACACTGTAAGAAAGAGGTGGATAGGTCAACCAGCAAGGGGTTTCAGAGTTGAGGTGAGCGTTCCCCCCCGTGACTTGCTCACAATCACCATTCACTGTTCCCTACCCAGGTTCCACCCCTAACCCTGTAAAGCCTAACCAATTAAAAACCAGCCAGAAAATTTTAATTTGAAATGTTTATCAGCCCTTTTAACATAATCCAAATAAAAAAATTTTGCCATGTCATTTTGTTTATGATATATTTTTTGTATCTCATTTGATACATTGGGTGTTTTTCACAACTTTTTGCTCACAATAACATTAACTTTACATACAAAAATGAATTTTACCAGTAAATTTTGAAAATGTGTTTTTTTTTTCATTAAACTTTTTACAGCATTTTTATTTCCCTTCAATGGCACTATAATTTCAATATTTATCCGTTTTTATCCATATAAAAATATAAATGTTCTCCTTAATTTAACTTTTTGAAAATGACCAAAGACTTTCCTACAAAATGTGTGTTGGATGATTTAACATTAGTGACCATATTTAAAAGGGCAGGGAAAAAAAAGTCTTTCCATTAGCTGTGATAGCCAATGTGATAGTGTGATGATAATTCACCACGGGACAGAAAACACATATCAGGGCGTATCAAATATGATACAAATGGTTTTATAGGGTTAAAGTCTATAAATGTTGTACATCTACATACATAGCGGTCTTTGATGAATTATTCTAAATATACAAGCACAGACCACAGCTATGTATGTCGGGCAACATCTGCTGGCTAATGGTAAAGAGGTCAAGATCTGACAACAGCATGATGAATGACTGCTCGATCTTCTATTTCCGATACCACTTGGACTGATGCTCTGTGACAATGTGATTGGGAGTTGAGCCATTTACTGCAGGAACTGGTGAACATGGGCATGTGTAATTCTCTACTGACATATTTATTAATTTCAACCTCTTATCGTATGTGCAACGAGTAGACTTATGTAAACTCCCTGCTTTGAATGTTATTATTATTGAGTTGTTCCTTTTCCATATTAATTCTAGGTTGATCTCATGAGGGCCATTTCATTATTCTTGAAGGGTGGAATGCCATTGATCTAATTATTTGTGTTAGTTGGTTGAAAAATTTTATGAAGAGTATAATTTAAGCGAACCACCTTTGATATGTCACACTTTGATAAATCAATCAAATATAATAAAAAATATTGTCAGAAGTGTTTTATTTTTTTCCATCATTCACATCTATTACTGTCTCAAAACCAGAAACAAACACTCTAAGCAGATTTAAAGATATCTGTGGAATGATCTTCTCTTATACCTGTGCATAGACAGGTGGTGATTTGATAGCCTAATAGTCATGTGGCAGAGCTTTATAGCAGGTGTTTGCAAGATTCTCAATAGTTCCCATGTGCCTGAACATGCTTTGGCCTAAACTGACAGTAAGTGTGCATTCAAAGGATGGATCAAGGTGGATTTGCACGCATGCTCTTGAAAACCTTTTTTCCTTTAGACAGGCATATTTGGTGTGGAAGTTGAAGGGAATGGGAGGGGAAGCTGCTATTATGTTGTCTGTTCCTTTAGTCAACCACAAAATTTGAGTCAGGCAGTTTACTTGGTCATGGAAACATTCCGACTCATGTGTCACGAGACTGCAAGACCTCCCTAATCTTACACTGTATTGTCAACAAACCCCATTAAGAAAACTCTCCAATAAGGCAACGCAAACAAGATCCTCTTCCTCTTGACTTTTCGTGTCGACACTGCCCTTTATCACCCTCTTTAGTTTTTATGAAGGGAGGCCTATCTTTGGACTATCATTTGACATCATGTACACATTCCTCCTACCAGATGCTCCCTTGTGATATGCTGTGTGTGTTCCCCCTTTGCTATGGGTCTCAATGGGCTGCTTTCTTCCCTTGCAGCTTCTCTCCACCATACACAGACAAACATATAGACCATGTAAGCCACAAAGTCCATTCAGCTGATGGAGAGCGTTGGCTGAAGGGGGAAAAGCCACCACATGATAGTGGGCCCGGCCCCTCGCAGAAAACCACCTTTTCTGTCCAAGAGGGGAAACAGACAATGCTTTGTGGAGCATATAGAGGGAGTCTACCCCTTCTATTAAAGGCACTGACGCCCAGCTGCTTAAGCACGTCCACCAAACTATTGACCATTGTTCCACGCATGCCTGCTTTAGTCACATCCCTTCCTCGATAGGCCCCCAGTGATGATCAATGGTCAGGCCCTGCTGGAGTGGTCGAGGGTCTGTGGCACCCCACAGGTCTCTATACTGGGCCCACTCATCTTGTGACTGATCGCCTGTCACTCTCCAGTCTCCCCAAACCCCTGGCCTGGAAGAGGCACTCATCTCATCCCCTCAATTAAACCCAAACAGCAGGTTATAGATTTCATCTCACTGGTTGCTGGCTTTGACAAAAAGAAACAACAAACTGATTTTTTTTTCACCACAGTGAGGTATTGGTTTTATTGGCTGAGTATTCAGGAGATAGGTGTACCAGTTCTTATGTTTTTCATCTTGTCTCCATTTTACGACAGCCTTTAAAAAGCTAATGTCTGTCATCTCATCTGTTTGGTGCAATTAAATTCTTCTTTTAGTGGTATTGCAAGGAGGCCTCAGCTAACACGTCCATCAGAAGAGGAGCTGCGTATAGGAGACATGCTCAGTTAGACCGTATGGTCATAAAGGTTATATTAATGGTTTATGTACCTCACTGCAGCATTGTTAATGGCAAATGGCATTTACTGGGTGCTGCAGAGGAAGGCCATTCAATCCACTGTATGGTTTATCTATCATGTCAAGCGCTCAATAAAAAGCCCTCAGTAATATCAAAGGAGACTCAACACAAAGGCTGTACCCCTGGGCTAGGTTTAAACCTTTTCTTGTGTTCTATGTAACAAAATGAATAGTTTATATTTTCAAAATCCGTCTGAAATTAATCAAATTTAATTCCTCTTTGCGCCGTGCCTAAGTACATGCACATGGACACACAGAGACAAACACACATCAAGGCATGTCTGTGTGCGCACACACAAGGCAACAAAGCGATCCACACACAGTGAAACAAACCCTATTAAAAGAATTTCAGGGGTCGTTTCAAATCTGGCTCTGTGAAATAGCTCACGCCTGAACCAGCGTCTGATTTCATGTGCCTATTTGATTGTTTGGTGTCCCTTTATCAGTGATGATGTCATCAAAGTGGGTCCCCACACTACAGCACCTCACTGGCTTTACAGTTAAGCAATCCCCACTATGCTTGGTGAATGCTGGTGAGGATAACGATAATGATGATGAAGGTTATCATAGAGTAATTACTGTGCATGGAGGATTCCACACAGTGTGAATGAGTAATACACCCAAGCGAGAGAGATTGAAAGAGGGAATGAGGAAGAAACATTGTGGGGAGGGGGTTGGGGGGGGACGTATCTCTAAATGTGTCGCTTGATTGAAGTGTGTAAGGTTCTGAGCTAATTACATCCAGAACCGCAGCCTAGGAACAGATGCCACACTTGTGCATCAATAAATGCTTATAAGTAACTTATTTAGGGCTGCCTGCCATGCAAGGAAATGGCATGACTTAAAGCACAAGTGCCTGGGGGCTATTCCCCAGCTCTTTGTCTTGTCATCCTGCATCTTTTAAATCTATTCACCGCTTCAAAACAACACAGGCAGACAGCAGGGCAGGCAAAAAAAAAAGAGAAGAGGAAGAAAAAAAGATACAAATATTCACACTTTGCAGACAGTATTATGTTTGCCGTTTGAGTTGTCTGCCATCAAAGAAATGTTGTCTTCTCTTAGATTTGTGAGCGGTAAAGGAGTGGTGAGAGCTCTGTTTTTAAGGCCAAGCTTCTGTTTGATGAAATGCAGCTGTTCTTTAAAGTTTTAAGATAAATATGTTTTGACTTGAGCGTAGAGAGATACATTAGCTTGACAAGCCTGTGCTGTGTTTTCTTTATCTGTTGGTGTAATAAACAGTATTAGGCTTTCATATGTGAGACGTTGTATGTTGTCAAAAATTAAAGGTACCTTGCCGCTTTGTGATTATGTTGAGCGTGAATATACGGGTAGGAGTTGTGTTTTTTATTGCTTTCCCTTGTGGACCATATGTTGACGTGAATTTTAGCTTTAATGATAACTGACAGTGAATCATTCAAACAGATAAATTGCTTTGAGAAATGCACATAGATCACATACAGAACATAGTATGTAATCAAAGCCAGACCTTTACCCTTTGTAAATGTAACAGGCAATTAGTGTTACCACAGGTACAGGTTTTCTACCAAATTTGATTGACACTGTTCATTTCTACAGCATTAGAATTGTTAAAGGTCGGCCCTTATGACAACATTTGAGTCATTAGTGACATTGAATGTAAGTTATTTTTTTGTGGCTTAGATTGTTGTGTCATTCATTTTCTGCTCCGTTGTTATTTTCAGAATATACTTCATGCAAAACATAGAGAAAGGGATACAGACAGGGTTGCCAGATGTATAATAATTATAGTATTTGTATGATAATTTCACCCTCTGTATGATTAATAATTCTAAAAATTCCATAACGATTGACAATTTTAACCCCTTCACCACATAGCTATTAGCACCACATAGCTATTGGCAAACAGCCTGCACTGCACCTGATGTTGCAATGGATCTTGTGTGCCAATCAACGCACGCCATGGCACGAGTATACACAATGTAGCATGGCAACACGAAACATAAAAAAAAAGTTGATCAAACCAGTCCAGTTGAACCAAGAACTACACAGAAAAGACCTTTGTTGCAAGTACTGTTAGTTTATTCAAAGGTCAAACTGTATTATAATATTGGGATTTTCCCAATACTGGAATAATATCAGTGAAGAACTCAGAAAAAACAGGGATTGAACTTCCAAGAACAAGTTCTATATTTGGGTCATTTACCAGGAAAAGATATACCAAGTAAAGATAAAGATTGGATCAAAATCTTG
>JAPTGZ010000014.1:30489345-30502975 GCA_029814645.1 Fowleria isostigma | reverse complement strand
TGAAACGATAAATTACTGTAATTTACATCAATTATTAACATATATTAGTGGATCAACAGGGATGAAACAGTTTATATTAGTAGATGGTTTTGATAGATGGTGGATGTTTGGGTCTTTATGGTTAAAAAAGGTAAAATATAGAGAAATTTGATTCAGGAATTGACACAAAGACACGCTTTGTCTTTATGGGTTAAATATAATTACCTGCTGTTTGAATGCTAATAGTGAGAGAGAGCGACAACATAGTTCATGTAGGTTACCAGGTATTTGGCATCTGTATACTAAAGTGAAGAGTAGAATCATATTTGATATTGTATTTTAATGTGGGAGTTTACGTTTTATTTTTTTAACCATCCAAAGTTCTCCCATGAACCTATTTGTACTTTCCTGAGGACTGCTGAAGTCTGCCAGTAAAAAAAACAAAACTAAACTAAATATGTGGCAGAGGGTTACTAGCATGAAACCACACTGTAAGAGCTTGTTAAGTCTAGGTGGCAGTGAATCAGAAATGTTCATTATTCTTTTTCAACAACTTCACCTCTAAAGTGCCTGAGCAGAACTATGCAGTAGTGAACAGGGCATGACTGGTTAAACTGGGCAGCTCCCTGGTTGGAGTTGGAGTGCAGTCTCTCCACAGCTGATTACTATAAATTTGACAAAAAAAACCCCAATCCTAGTCAACTTTGCAGCACATATATACACTTTTTTATTTATCTATGAAAATAAAAATATACTGGTACTTCATTTTTTGGTTAGAAACTGTCTGTTTGCAGCCATTGGGTAACACCTGTAAGTGCAAACATAAGGTCTGATTTACTAAGATCACAAGTAACGGGAGTAAATTTGATTGCTTGCGCTAAAAACTGCACATGCTATTGATTTGCATGTCATAGCTAAGAATTTTGCCTGTGCTACTGGGAGACTGTACACTCTAAAAACTGCTTTGGGATGTGCCAGTACTAATGGCAACAGTGTGCTGGAAATGTAACATCATGAGGAGTTTTGTCATAGAAGGTAAGTTCTAGGCGTTCTCAAATGACATTGCTGGGTAGCGGTGCCACATACGTTTTAGTGCACATACTTTAGTCATACTATAGCCTAATGTTGGTGCGTATTTTTATTCAAAATCATCAGATCAAGTGGAAAGGTAGCCTTTGCTTCAAGAGTCCCATAAAGTGTGGGGAGGTGTACATCCCAGTTATTTTTTCTCCCATCATTCCATAAATGATATATATATGTATATGAACAGTATTGCTTATTGTACATGTATATAAAATTGCCACTGTACAATTAAATAAGCTAAACTAAACTAAACTACATGTTGAACAGATTCATTCGCTGCATTGCCTTTGGTTGTGCCTATGCCCTGCCTCCTCACCACAACAACTGCAGCCAGTTTTGCTAGCTGTGCTAGTTAAAAGCTGCCTTTCAGACATGGTGAATATAGATGCAAAATCAGCACCGTAATCAGTTCTGGGTTTGGTAAATCACATTCCGCTTGCTAAATAAATATTTGCATCTATTCCTTCCAGTAATTTTGTACTTTCTGGCAGAAATGCCCAAAGCAGACGCGCTAAATGAGTTGCACAAACTATTTTTTCCATTTGAGAAATGCAATTCTCGGTGTGTCTTGTTAGTACAATGTAAAAACATGTAGTTCAATGTGTTTTTGCGTGCACAGTCACGTTTGCGCATGTTTTTTTCCACACAAACCTTTAGTAAATCGGGCCCATATAGTGCACACACATGTTCATCTGTGCCTGTGCACATGCCATTCCATATACAGGTACGAGTGCATGAAGTTACTTACGTGTGTTTCTGATTGTGTGTCCGGGAAGTCAAATCCTGTGCCTTTTGTTTATCCATGGCTAAGTGTCTAAATCCAGAGGAGCAGGCTCGGGCAGGCTCTTAAGAAGGAGCCCTTTCTCATTCAATCATCATTGGCTGCTTTGATGTGTGACCCCTGCTCCTCATGCTGGAAGAGGAGAAATTAACAGCTAAGAAGAGCTCAGAGAGTCTTTGTACACATCACATATACATGCACACAAAGTCACAAGCTCATCTGTGTATGTGCATACATGCATGCATTCAATTACAGTACATGCTCACATACTGTTTATACATACAGTCATATGCTTACACTGTCCTGTGGACTCACATGTAAGTAATCACACATGTACACACTAACATGGCTAAGCTGTAAGATTAATTCTGTTGGATGGCCCCTTAGTATGATAATCAAGTAGGGTGTCATTTTTTTGTTGTTGTATCACACTCACAAACATTAAAAATCAGACAAAGATAAAAAACTAATTGAACCAAAACAGAAATACTGTGCAGTCATTAGACACCAACTCTGTGTTTTTCTTATTTCTTAATGGCTCCTTCTTTGAGATCCAGTCTTACCTGGCTCTCTGACCCCACTGAGGTCAAAAAGTCAGGTGACATCTGCATCAAAAAACAGGAATTATCCTTTAAACCCTTTGCAAGACACTTTCAAAGCTGCAGTCATCAGTTTCTATTCACCGTCCAAATACTTCTATTCTTCTCTAAGACATGTAGATGCAGATTGGGTTTGGAGACATTAAGGCCGTGCTGAGGAGGAGGATTTGTGTGGGGAACATCTCTCCCGCTCTGTCTTTCTTTCCACACTACCTGACTAAAGCAGATGGGACCAGAGCATTACTGTGGCACTTGAGCGTGTGATGATGCTGATCCTACTCAGAATGTGAACCCGTGACCCCAACCTGCCCCTCTCACACCCAAAAGCAGCATCCTCCCTTTTTGAGCCTATCCCATGACACATTCACACGCAAAAGCCGCACTATAATCTACCTTGGCGCTGTCTTAGACAACAGTGGTGTCTAAAAGCGGAGTTCTGCCCTTCTCCCAACTTCATCCACTTTGCCATTTTTTCAGTTGACAGCTATAATGCACCTACCTAAGCACCTACCAACCCATCACCCACCCCCACCCACCCCACCCTGGACTAAAGCCTGTGCGTGCCAAGTGTGCCTCTCCATGCTGTTGCAAGCTGTGTCTTTGTATCAGCATTACGAAGGATTTAGGAAAGAACTTGGGGACGCCAGTGCACTTGATCTGTTACGGAAACACATGTGGATAGTCCATGTGGCAAAGAGACACCGCTGACTTTTGTTTACATCTCTTCAGATGCCGTGAGGAACAATGAGGATCTATTAAAACCACATTGTCGATACATGCAAATGTCTGGCATGAATCGGGGAGGATATTTTCAATACTTACTTTGTGTTTGTTTTTTACCCCATCCCTTTTTTGTAAATGATTCCCATGTCTGGCCCCACATAAAGCACTGGAACTACTTTTCTGTTGAAAACCTTAACTGCACAGTACTATTTAAGGGCATTTAGTGGTTTGTGGCAACTGACTCTAAATTGCAAAAACATTTGCACGGCAATACTCTCTCGCCTCGGAAAGTAGTTTCTAGATCAGGGTTTTATTGTGTTTGTTGATGACTGCCGTCTTTTTATGTGTTTTGCTCCATTGCTTCACTCCCTGCCCATTTTGGAGGAAAAAACAAAGGGAGAGAGAAAAAAAAAACATTCCACTTGTTAATTCGCTGATCTCACCAACAATCGATTGAGATGAGTTTGTCACTGTTGCGGCAGATTGAATGGCCTAAAAAAGAACATGGAGGCAGTAAAAGCAGAGAGAGCTTAATCTGAAGTTGTGAATGACAATATTGATTTGCCTTTTCTTTTTTGACAGGACAGGATAGAGACTCAGGATCAAAGATAATGGTGGCTATAACTGTCACAACAAGGGGTTTTTCTCTATGTTTCTTTCTCTTTCACTTTTTTCCCCCCATGTCTTTGTATTTGCTTTTTCTGCTGCGATGTGATTTATTGTCAATAAAACACTTTTTAATTTTGTGGACATCAGCAACCGATTTTAGATTTAGACAGTGGTTTTTACACATTAAAATACCAGTTAAAATTCCGCTTAATGACATTTAAAGCAGTATATAGCTGTGTGTGATTGAGTGGAAAACAAATAAACAAACCAAGAAACCCATTTATTTGAATAAACTGTACATTTGCACTGTTGTCTTACTACAGATCTGTGCCAAATATACCACAGTAATTACCCAACATTGAACATAATCACAATCTAAGTTAACAGACGTTAACTTTAATTCTAATGCATAATGCAAGAGCTGAAGCAGAGCAGAGCCACAGTGCCGCCTGCAACAGAAGGAGGCTCATCTCTGTGAGAGAGAGTGGAGGTATTTGCCTTTAGAGGGCCTTGTGGACACATTAAGGCCTATTTGCATGTCCATAATGCGAACAGAGAACCCCATCCCTGCACTTAGGATCAGTTGAACCGTAGGTTTAAATATTGTGGAGAAGCACAGCAGTGAACGTAGTCTGACTCTTTTACAGAACAAGTAATGACTCCCTACAGTAGCTTGTTTCGGATGATTTAAACAACACTATGCTAACTGTTATAAGACTTATCTTATTATACTATTATACTGCTACGATACTTCAGAACAGGGACGGATCTACAGGGGAACAAGGGGTGGGGGGGCAACTACTCCTCCATTTCAGAGCCTTGCCTTCCCAGTTGCCCCCCCTACCTTTATGTTCTAAAAACTATACAAAACAAAAACAAATCAGCTCTATTCACAAAAGCCTCTAAAATTATGGAAATAAAAGATGGATTCACATGTAATAAAATATAACTATAAAAAATATTTTTGGCCCCTTAAACGCTTAACTCGAGACAATGAACAGAGTAAAATGTAAAATGGACAGAGTGATGAATCTACCATTATTTCATCTGGACCACACAGTATGGTTTTATTTTTCATATAGATTTCAGTGCAGTGATATAACATGTGACTCAATAAAATAACATGTTTTCACTAAAAGCCTTTGTTATAATAGATGTGTAAAGATTTAAATGTATACTATTTTATCCATAATTATGTAAAAACTAAAAATGAATAAAATTTCTACTCTAATGCATAACAATCAATTTAAAAATAGTTTAAAAGTGCTATTGACTCCATTTTTACACATATATAGATTCCACATACCACACTGAGAACATTTCCATGCCACCCTGACAAGACCTCCTGCCACCCCCATTGCTACTCTATGTAAAATTTTCTAGATCTGCCACTGGTTCAGAAACATGCAAAGATATTTAACACTGCAATGTAGTCAGGGATGATTTTTGTTGTAAGAGTAAAGTATAAGACTAATCTGTGATGTGCTTTATTGACCTCAGCATGGAATCTCTGACTCTTGTTTATACAATTATGTAAAACCGTGGCTATTCTTGACCATTTGCAGAGCCCCTCCCTTGTCACTTTTTAGAAAAATGTTACTTCTTTTTCTTTTGTTCAGAGCACTACAATTAAGGGCCACGGCTCTGAATAACAAAACACAGGGCCCATCCTTGCGAGGTAGCCTTAGGTTGTGTTTACACTCCAGGACTTCAAAGACATTGCTGAACCTTTCCAAGCCCCTCCTGCTCAGGTAGTAATCCCAAAGAATAATCTTTTTAAAAACTGTAAAACCCATTAGAAGGACAACATCTAAATCCTCACAGAAAAAAAAGAGAGTGGGAGAGAGTAAAAAAAAAAAAGTCGACTTTGTGGGCCTGTAAACTTTGACAGACACCTATCAGATGTATTTATAAACAGGCTGGGAAAAGGAAAGATTTTATGTTTATGTTAAAAATTTCCTGGCATATATTTGCAATAATTGACTGGATGGATGGTTGCTTCCTGTGCAAACATGTTATAGGTGGTTTAAACAACATAATGTGTGTTTAAAGAAGAGACGCAATGGTGTTAATTTGGCCTAACTGACTCTAAAACAACAGCTAAGCCAGTAAAATAAACAAATCTACTTAGCTTTCCTGCCTCTGGGGTAATTCAAAACATAATTCAAACTCACATAAATATTCTAAAACATTTACCAACACCCTATGCATAGAAGCTTGAAATATTGCTGTTGTTACCTCCACCAAGGATGTAATGTAATCGGCTGCATCTGTTGGTTTGTTTCTTAGTCCATTAGTCGGTAGGATTTTATAAAAATGTCTTTTTTCTTGTATTTGATAGAATTACATCGGTATGTGCAAGTGTGAAAATGGTCATCCTTGACCCATGAGTTTCTCTAGAGTTCACCAATTCCTGACAATAACTGGAAAAACCTCCATTTAATTTTATTAATTATTATTATTTGACCATTGCCCATTGAAAATGAATGCATTTGAGTCCAATGCAAATGTATTAAAGAACCATGTATTTGTACAACTGAGTATTATAGGGGTCATATTTTGCTAAACCCAGTTTTCTTTGTCTTTGGTACATTTATTTGTGTATTTTTTTACCCTAATAGTTCATAATGTTTGAATGTGAACCCTCCAGGTGCTGCAGAGCTATCTTTATATTCATTTTGACAAAAATTAAGTGGATTTCTATAACCATTTTAATTCCTTCTTAGGTCAAACATTTGCACATATAAGTCAAGATTTCTGATGAACATTTCTCTGAGTATGCCATATTTGTTTGTCAGCAGGAGTGCTGTAGTCCACACTGAAAATATATCCAAACTTTGAGCTGATTACCTAAAATGTTCAGTTGTTGGTTGTATTGATAAACACAAGTGGCTGAATGGGACACAGCAGCACAGTCAAAAACCTGGAGGAGGCAGGGCATGAAGTGGCTCAGTTGCATTTAAAGGGCCAGCACTAAAAAAAACCTCAGAAATAGGGTTGAAGATGGACCTATGGAGTTTAATGGAATATGGACGTGTGGGCGGCTGTGGCTCAGGATTTAGAGCAGGTCGTCCAATAACTGGAAAGTTGGCGGTTCGGTTCCCGCTCTGTTCCACTCATGTGCTGTTGTGTCCTTGGGCAAGGCACTTCACCCGCCTTGCCTCCACTGTGGCTACTCACACTGGTGTATGAATGAGTATGGGTATTCGATGGTGGTTGGAGGGCTGTGGCTAGAATTTGGCATATTTACATGTATGTTCATTAATATGCAATATCCCCTTTAAAAAACAACTAAATAAAAAAAATTAAATGAAGAATTCAGACCTAAACATAGTATTTTTTCCAGGTCCAAGCATCGCGTTTATAGTTTATGTAGACCACATGGAAATATTTTAAAATGAATAATTCCATTTGAAAATTGATGCGCTCACACTAACTGTTTCATTATGGACTTAAATGGACAACAGTTTGAAAACAATGCCATCCTCTTGATATCCTCCTGTGCCACTTTCTACTCATTTTATTCTCTGTCAAGATTTTTCTTTCCCAAGCTTTGATATTTTTCTTTCCTCTTTTGCTTTTCCATCTTTTATCATCCTCCCTCTCTCACACACACCAAACCTCACCTTTACTACACATTCACCAGCCATCACACCACAGACAAAATGTGCTGTACACACACATAGACACACATACACACACACACACACACACAGACACTGTCCAATCATCCACTCCCCATGTAGCGAGAAACTTTCTAAAAGCCATAAATCCCTGAGTGAAAAAAAAAAATTCCATTTCTACGGCCCCTTACTGTGTACCTTCCCCTGGCCCCGGCTCTGCCATGGCATATCACAATCAATTCCATAAGCTAAACTGGGCTGTAAGGGGCTGTATGAAGGTCAGACAGCCCACTTTGACTGCCATCTGAGCGTGAAGCACTTACCCTCCACACCATGTCGAAGCTAGCTGCCAAGCGAAACCTTAATATACCACCTTCCAGCACTTCAACTCTCTCATAGGGTTCAACTAACAGCAGTCTTTGAATTGCAGATCCTGAAAGCAGATACTCTCTGCATTTACACATTGATTTTCATTCTGTGTGTCATTAAATTTGACCCTTTAAATGCCAAACAATTAGCATGATCCGACAGATTGTTACACACGTCAGCGTGAAACACCTCAGTCTATAGTAGACTAATGAAATGATTTTAGGTAGGTTGGCAGCTGCTTAAGGCAGGGTGACCCACCCCATTTATTCAACAGTAAGGGAAACCCTGAGATACATTATTGCCTTTAGATGAGGAATTAATTTACAAAAGACATTGTTGAATAATAAATGACTTGATAAAATGGGGAGAGATTACATTTTATTGCAGGTTTTCTAACTTGCAGCTCTGGTTAGAAATAAAACTAAATATCATGAGACAAGTTTCAGTGAGATCTCAGGCTTTCTTTCTCCTTTTTTTTTCTGTTTCAAACCACCTGTCTGACTCTATACTCCCTTTTTTATCTCCCAGCCTGGTCACCAAGAAAAAATATGGGTGTAAGTGATGAAGAAAAACACTGTTTACATCTATGTTCTTGATTAAACCGGGCCACAGAGAAAGAAAAGGAGATGGAGAGTATTTTATTTAATGAGCGTGACGAACGCAAAGGTGTTCTCGTAAATCATCACATGGTTTACAAACTCAATAAGTAAGGGCTTCCTGCCTCAGCAAGGCAGGCCAGCGCACACCTAAATTATTAACGAAGCTGGGGGCCCCCAGAGGCACAACTTTGATGATGTTATAAACAGGGGAGAGGACAAGGTGCCTTCTCAGCAAAAGATTATAGGACCTCCCACCTCCCCCAAATCCCCGACCCCCATGCACTTACTCCTAATTACCCACCTCCAATGGAGAGAATGAGAGATAGAGATGGAGGGGAGGGAGCATCTAAATAAACTTGACACACTCCTTTCCTCCATATTGCTCCATAGACTCAGACTGTACAATAAGCTGCTAGTTGCACAGGCATGACAAAAGTCAAACTGTCTCCAGTTGTAATTAAGAATAAAAACAGCATCTGCATTATTTTATTTTATTTTACAAATCTGTATATATTTGTAAATCGTGAATATGCTAATGATGAGTGTGTTCATGCAAATTGCAGTCTGTTCAGGCACCCAAGATGATCGCACCAAGTTCCTCTGCCAGAATTCTTTTCCCCCTCATAGGATAAATTTGTCTCTGGGCAATACTCCATTTTTAAATCCAAATTCATCAAGCTTTGATAATAGCTGATGCAGCGTTTCATCGGGTTAGGTCGGGGAGAGTGGTGGAAGAGCATAGGGAGAGAACTGTAGGTGTAGATAGAGGTGGAAAAAACGGTTGGTCAGGGAATAAGCTGACCACTGTGGGATAATGAGATAATGTGAGAAAAACAAGTGTACTGTCAATGAGAGACAGGGACACTATAGAGACAGAAACAACAAAATACACAGAGAGACGTATTAACATTCACAATGATTAACAGTCTTTTTTAATACATAAAAATACACACCACAGAGATTTTTGTAATTTACATGAACAAAAACACTATGGAAACTGATACAGACAGGAAGAAAAAAGCAAGAAATGGGGGGTCTGCGGAGGTGCTGCGGGGGGGTTGTGAAATGTTTGGTTTAAACAGTTTTTAATATTTTTAAAAATATTTTTACCATTTCCTCCCCCACAAATTTAAATGTCTTAAAATATACATTAACATGAATCCAATATATTGTAACAAATGGATAAATGGAGGCAGAAAGTTCTCTTTCAGTCAGAAATGCACACATCGACACATGAGCTCTGTCATGTTTAGTACTTGTATACTCAGTATGTGACTAGACCTGTATTGAATGAAGGTAATTTAAACATTGAACTATGTCCAGTTTATTTTAAACACAATATTAAATGCTATATATATATATAATAGAGGGTCCCTGCTCCATCTCTCCATCAGTTTGGGGGTCCTTGGCCTGAAAAATGTTGAAGACCCCTGTTATACATGAAAATACAGAGATTCTTGAAATCCACATAAACAAAACTGCTATAGAAACCAAAACAGACAGGAAAAAAGTATGAAATGTATATTCATACCCATACGCATGCAAACTTATGAAATAAAATGGAGGTCTTCAACAGGGGGTCCACGGAAGTGCTGCAGGGGGGTTGTGAAATCTTTGGTTTAGACAGTTTTTAATATTTTTAAAAATATTTTTACCATTTCTTCCCCCACAAATTCAAATATCTTTAAATATACATTAACATGAATTCAATATATTGTAGCAAATGGATAAATGAAGGCAGAAAGTTCTCTTTCAGTCAGAAATGCACACATCGACACATGAGCTCTGTCGTGTTCAGCACCTGTATACTCAGTATGTGACTAGACCTGTACTGAATGAAGGCACATTTATACATTGAACCATGCCCAGTTCAAAATTAAATACAATATATATATTAGAGGGTCCCGGCTCCATTTCTCCATCAGTTTGGGGGTCTTTGGCCTGAAAAACATTGAAGACCCCTGTTATATATGAAAATACAGAGATTCTTGAAATCCACATAAACAAAACTGCTATAGAAACCAAAACAGACAGGAAAAAAAGTATGAAATGTATATTCATACCCATACGCATGCAAACTTGTGTAATAAAATGATCTGGAGGCTTTAGTTTGATTTCCTCTCCTGCTAAATATGGCTACCATTTTTGTAGGCCCGGTTCTACTGTGCTGTTGGTAAACTGAAAACTGAATGACAAAATCTCTGGTGAGAGCGAGATAAAGAGGTGTGATTTCCCCAGTGCAAATATGCTCCAAATTAAAAACCAAAAAGAGGTCCCCAAAGTCTTCGCTCTAAATCCGAGAACAAGTCAGATGAATTTGTCATTAAGCAGATCATATCTGTAATGATTTCAATAGACTGTTGGCCGTAATAAAGTCCCATATTGGACTTGTGTTTTGATAATGATCTATTTTTGTGAGAGAAGAGGCACAGAAAACACGGCACAAAAAGAAATCTGTCTTCTTTGCCCCTCTTTAGCCCATGAAGACCCAAACAGCCACTGGTGATCAAACACATCTGTGGATATAAACTGTTTAAACTGTTGATCCACTAATCCTATCAATACAGGTAAATAATTGGTGTAAAATGCAGTTTGTTGTCTTTTTATTGTCATCAGATATGACCCATTTGGACATTTAGAGGCTCCGTAGTTACTGTGGAAACACCATCATCTTCAACAACATTGATTCATCAGTAAAACCTATGGAGTTGGATCAATAACAATAGATGAACACACTTCAGTCATTGATATTTTTGCTAAAAAAGGTCACTTTTTCTTCAGTTTTCTCTGTTTTTTATATAATAACCCTCAACTGTAATCTAAATTTTTTGATCCTCTACATGATCATTGAATTAAATATGGGAATATACAAAACACAGTGGATAATATTATTAAAAAAATGGCAATAAATCACTTGACAAAAGTCAAATATAGAGGAAAAAACTATTTTGGAAGTGTTGCAAAAGTAACACTGGGTCTAAGTTCCTGTGTTTTACAGATTTGGTTTTCCAGCTGAGTACCAAGTATAAAACAGGATGCAACAAGTAAAATAC
The DNA here is from genome assembly GCA_029814645.1 of Fowleria isostigma. Lineage (NCBI taxonomy): Eukaryota > Metazoa > Chordata > Actinopteri > Kurtiformes > Apogonidae > Fowleria > Fowleria isostigma. The sequence goes on along the minus strand of JAPTGZ010000014.1, from coordinate 30,491,557 downwards.
AGAAAAACAGCAGCTGAACATAAGGAGATGCCAAAACACGGTAGGACCAGAGATACTTCAGCTCATTTCAGTGCGACAACAGTTAAAGACTCAAACACCGCTACCATTTCCTTTTGTGTCCTCCATCTGTAGGAGTGTGGGACAGCAGTCGTAGCTTGACACAAGGCCATCTGTGAGGGGGATTCAACCACGCACCGAGCCTTCAGAATGCACAGAGCACGCTTTCATATGTTGCCCATCACAGTCGAGCAGAAAATTGAGAAAATCGTGTCAAAGACGGGGAGCTTCCCAACCTCTGGTCTTGAACTGTGGCTGGGAAGGGGAGACGGCTTTGAAGCGACATGGTCATACGCGCAGCCTGATAGCTGCATCACTCTGGAACGCCAAAAAAAATACAGACGCCCCAAGGGGATTTGGTGGCATACTCAAGTCTCTGTCTTCTTCCTTTCTCTTCTCAATTCTTCTTCAAAATAATTGTAGCCCTTAGATGACTGTCGGTGAAGTAAACATCTCACTCTCTTCCTGTCTGTTGTCAGTGTTGTTGAATTTTCTCTGAACAAAACTGCATGAGCTCCATCCTTTCTGGGGTTATAGGCTTTAAGATTATTAGACTAAGGAGTTGGTTTTTGTAGATGAGGAAGTACAGTTTAAGGGGTGTGAACATATTGGTGTAAATATTGTGGTTCTTTTTAAATGAATACAGTTTGTAGAGATATCGTAAATGGAAAGGTTTTTCCATAAGGGGGTAAAAATCCAAAATCACAATTGTTCATCATTAACACATTTCTGTTTTTAGGGTTGCAGAGTTCAGGAGTCATGATTAGCTTAAGATGAGCATCTTCGACCCACGACACAAAATCTGACAACAATAAGTCATCTGTTTGAACTCCAAAAAGAGGCCGATGACAGAGATGCCGAAGTATGCACTCTGAAAGGGAAGTGATGTCACCACTGTCTCCTAAAACTGTATCTGTTCAAATTAAATTAGATCTACGGCGCCCTGGCACATTCAATTACCCGAAATACCCCCACCCAAAATACCACCAAGGACGCCACCACGATGTGACATCTGCAAAGATAAATGGAGTAAGCCACTAACAATGTCTCAAACACTGAGAACCAACGGAGAAAAGGACCTCCTGTCTGGACCCAGTGGCCAATCACCGCCTGGGTCTGAACAGCTACACATGCCATGGATATGATGATATCATTAAAAAAAGAAATTAAAATTTATCACTGGTCTCGTAAGTCTTTCCCCCTTGGACGTTTATTAGAAACAATCCATATATATGTTACTGGGGAACATTTTGTTTTTCTGGTGTGTTGGTTCCTTTTCTGGTGGCTACTACTTGTCACTACTTTGGCAAACTGCTAGAAAAAAACAGTAAAAATGTATTATTATTATAATGGTTTTTTAAATGAAAAAAACAAAAACAAAAATGAAATAAAATAAAAAAATAAATACAGATTTTAAACACTTTAAAAGCCAAAAAATAAAAATGTATATAAATAAATAAATAAATTCATTCATTCATTCATTTAAAAAAAGAAAAAATGAAGAATAAAATAAAGAAAATGTATTATTTAATTCTATTGGCTGGCCTGATATCACAACATCTAATACATTTGAAAAACTGAACCTGTTCTAATGGTTGTCAAATCACATCTTCAGTGATATAACAGACGAGTCAAAACTCATCATTAAGGGTATGGGAGGGGTCATTAAATGGTGTTCTTATGGGGGAAAGGCTTAATAGAATAGAACAGAAACTTCCATTCATCCAGAATGAGGGGAGCAAAACATATTTTCATAATGACATAAATGTCTTGTAAATATGGTCAGACTTAAAGTAATAATTTCCTCTTCTAATTAAGAAATCCATTAGTACACCACCAACATTGGACAGAGTGAAATTTGATATATGATCTTTAGAGGCTGATTTATCGATCAACTTTTGTTATTGTGACTGAGTTTTTGCCAGGTGTGACATAGAGTGTCTTGGGTAGGGGGTTACAAGTGGGGGCTCTGCTGCCATAATTAGCTTGCTGTCCAGCAGAAAGTTAATATTTTTCGAGTTGAAGTGAAGTTTATTGGTTTCCTGGACAAGCTGTAATGGATAACCCAATGAGGCATGCACTACACACACACACACACACACACACACACACACACACACACACACACACACACACACACACACACACACACACA
>JAPTGZ010000014.1:30448224-30462878 GCA_029814645.1 Fowleria isostigma | reverse complement strand
ACACACACACACACACACACACACACACACACACACACACACACACACACACACACACACATATATATATATATATAAACTGCTCTCATGTCATATTTCATGTCAGTGGGCATTTGATTTCAGACATGGGATACCACAACATGACAAGGTGGAGCGGGCTTTTATCCACAAGGTGACATCACAACACGTAAGGAGATTGGTTTGGTGTGTGTGTGTGTGAGAGTGTGTGCCTGTGTCCATCTGCATCTGCTTCCATGCCCACACTTTTCACACATGTCAACACACAAAAGCCACATGGGAGGCCATTGAGAGCTGCAGCAGCTGTGGAATATGTTATTCAAATGGTGTGTGACTGTTTGTGTGTGTGTGTGTGTGTGTTGCAACATTATTATGTGTGCGTGAGACTGTTATCATCTCTGCTTGTAGGAATAAACGGCATTGATGTGTCTCTGCGGGGAGCTTATCGAGAATCACTTACCTCTCTGCATTTATTGTACCGTAGCAGTGAGTGACTCAGTTATTCTTTCTACATATTATCAGAACAGGACAGAACACATTTAAAAGACTCAGAGAGCTGTTTATGATAATAGTAATAATATAATAACAGTGACTGAAATGGTGAACATGAAATAGACAGTCCCTGGACGTCATGGCCTGTTCTCAGATTCGTCCCTGCTGGCCACTGTATGCTCTGTCTCACCACAATTAATGCATGTTTGTCCACTGATGCATGTTGATATGTAACCAGAGGTACTTTGTAACCTTACTTAAGCAGAAATTTTGGTTATCCATACTTTATTGGAGTAATTGTTTTCTAGATGACTTTTTTACCTCTACTCCTTATGTTTTAAAAATAGCCTTGATAGTCCTATTTTATTCCAGCTTGTCATCTTTCAAAAAAAAAAAACATACAAAAAAACTATCCAGATAAATGGTGCCATCCAGATAAAGTAAATTTGATTGTGGTTAACTATAAACATATACCATATACCTATTGGTTTGTACAGAATCCATCTCACTTGACTTTTTGCACCACTCCAAGACCTATATTCAACTCGTCATCATATCTTTGGCTCCATAAAACACACATTAAGGAGTGATATTTTGCTTTTTTTTTTTTTTTTTTAAATGGAATTACATATTTTAAAACATTTCCCTGTGGTCTACAAAAACTGTAAACGCTATGCTCGGGTATGAATTCTTCATTAACTCAACTCCACAGGTCCATCTTCAACCCTATTTCTGAGTAATGACATGACAAAGATGGTTTTGAGCGCTGGCCCTTTAAAAACAAATGAGCTACTTCACACCCCACCCCCTCCAGGTTGTTGACTGTACTGCTCTGTCCCATTCAGCCACTTAATACAACCAACAACTGAACATTTTGGGTAATGGCCTTGAAATTTGTACATATTTTCAGTATGGACTACAACCGCTGCTGCTGACAAACAATTATGCCGTACTCAAAAACGTTTGTCCGAAGTTTTGACCTTATATGTGTAAATGTTGTGACGTAACTAGTTATAGATGTAAAAAATTAAGAAGGAATTAAAATGGGCTGTAGAAATCCTCTTGATTTTTGCCAAAATAGCTTGTGGCACCTGGAGGGTTCACATTTTTTTTCTATAAAAAATACACAAATAAATGAACCGACTGATAAAAGTGAATTTGGCTAAATATGACCCTTTAATACTCAGTAGTACACATACATAATTCTTTGATACATTTAAGATAAGGAATTTCCACTTTTGGGACTTAAGGTATATCTTATCTTATCTTATCTTATCTTATCTTATCTTATCTTATCTTATCTTATCTTATCTTACATTTGCATTGGACTCAAATACATTCATTTACAATGGGCATATATGAGCTGAAATAGGTAGACTAGTGCATCCCACATTTTTCAACATTAACATTTTAATATAACCATATGGCCTTTACAAAAATGTTTTTTTGGGGAGGTAGGGTAGTGCACTATAGGCCCCTGTGGTGCTGCCTAAGCTTTTTCCTAATGGCATTTTCTCCCCTTACATTTACTTTTATGCTTTAAGTAGTTTTGAAACAGGTACTTTTACACATTTACTAGAGTCAGTGTTCTTGCAGGGTCTTAAAAGTCTTGAATTTACAAATCTGCATGTAATGCCTTAAAAAAAGTCTTTAAAAGGTATTAAATTTGATATGGCAGGTCTCAAGTTATGTTGCCATAAACTTGTTGGCTTCGTTGTGTTTAAACGTCCAAGCTGCAAATACAGTAATGTTATTTGACTCAGTTCCACCTGTTCCAACCTGAAAATTTATGTTGAAATTAGAAACCAGTTATCACTAACTTTGCAGCCCCAGTGAGAAATGACTCTGAATGGTGGGAATCAAGGTGCTGGAGTAAATATATTTTCCTAAATTCTAGGATTCAAAATTTTTTGCCAGTATGGTCGTGGAATAGGTATTCTGTTCTAAGTCATCTTAAAAATTCTTAAATTTTACTCCTGTAGGAACCCCGTGGAGTAAAAAGCTTGAGTTAATACTTCAACTTCCACAGAAGTCTTTTTAAACCCAAGTATCTACACTTCTACCTGAGGAATGAATGGAAATACTTTTGACACCTCTGAATGTAACATTATTTATGAGGCAACTAAATCTGAAGCAAGTCTTAAAAGAACAGGTACCATATGTTGTCTCTTTATTTCAAAGATTCTGAAAAAAAATTGACCATTGAAACAAAGTTATAAGGATTTTGCAAGCTAAAAATAATTGCTGGCTGCTGATTTTTTTTGTCAGCACAATATTCTAGAACTTGTTTCAGGGCTTTTTGTGTAAGCAGGTTCACTGTGTGTGTTGCATTTAAGTTTATACCAGCTTCATTTTCTTCTTGCAAAAAATGAAGTGTATGTGTGTGTGCATTGGTTCCCAGCCCTCAGTGTGTGTGTGTGTGTGTGTGTGTGTGTGTGTGTGTGTTTGCATGTGTGTGTACATGGTTGGCTCCCTAGCCTGTGTCTAGCCTTTGCGGCACGGGCCAGGGCTCTGCGGCTGCCCCGGGGCCACCATTGTCCCCGGTCTCCACAGCCCAGTGGCCACAGATGTTCCCCGTTTGATACCGTGCTCCTCACACACACTCCCCACTCCCCTACATGTGTGGGTGGCCAAGCGGGGCGCCCTGTTGCATGCCGCACTTGCACGTCATTGGCCGCTTGGTGCCTGCACGTGACACTGAAAGGGGGAAGCCATCGCGTCTACAGTTTTAATCCCGCCACCATGCATAATGGAACAGAAGTAGCCCCAAGTGGAGAAGGAAGCTTTGCATGAGGAGGTGTTCATAAAAGGATCATGGGAAAACGGGGTACGAGGGAGAGCAGAAGCACACTGAGATGTTGTTCAAAGCACCCCAAGGAAAAGAAAAAGACTTTGGAAGACAACTGTCATCCCTTCCAGTTGAGCTTCCATGTTATGTGTATGTGCATTGCATGTAATGCATAAGGAGGGATTGATCTGGTGGCTCAGTGCGACAAACAGGCCGTTCAAATTAACGACAGATGCGATGTCGAATGTCAAGAGACTTTGGCATCACAGCTAAAGAAAAAAACTGTGCTTGTAGGGAAATGTTGTTACGCTAGCTTTTTAAGCACAAATATGATACACATGCACATATAAGTGTTTTCCTTTTCCTTTGCACCCTCATCTAAGGAGGAGTGTGCCTCCACTGTTAAGGGTGCATGCTCAGATAAAAACTGTTTTTATTTACAATTATCCAGGGGAGATTTACCGTGGATTTATATGTGCCTTTTCAGTAATGCAATATATTCTGTGTTAGCATGAGTCTGACTTAAAGGAGGGGTGAGCACTGGTAAAGAAGACATAACAAGAAAATCTTCCATTATCAAACACTAGAAGGAGCATTAGTTTGTTTTACCTGTTTAACCCCTTTTTAACTTAGATTTCTTGGGATTTTTTGTATTGTAGTCTCGAGACCATTTTCTGCTTTCTTGGCTTTGTCTCGGACATGACTCTTCAAGGACTCGGTCTTAGGTCACAGTGGGAAGAGACGGACCCATAATTTCAGAGGTGTAATTAGCATCCAGTCGTGCATTGTGGGATGGGAAGCTCCACGCAGACCGAACCCGCTGGCTTTTGCTTGGTCGACATGTTTTTTGTTGCTACTCCTGCAGCTGCATGGGGCTCCACTTCCCCAATTCACACCGTGACAAATTTCGGAAAATGCCCGAGTTACCTACCAGCTTGGTTTGTAAATACAAGGAATGTTTATGGGGGAGTTTGCTTCAAAATTGTTCACCATGAGGGGGAGATTCTGGTGTGTAATCACAGAGAGACTTCAGGATTTGTGACACTTAGGCTCTGACTGGGGTTTTAAAGATTTGCTGAAAAATTGGTGATGAAAGTCATCCAGCATTGACCTGACCTGGGTCCAGTGTTGTAATTATGATGACTGTTTACTTATGTACTTATTAAGAAGGAATACAGTTTTAAAGGGATATTGAATATTATATTCTACTGCATTGTCAAAATGATTGAACGTTGGAAATATTGTCATAAAATGTTGTGAAGTAGCCTTCTGATCTATAAGTACTACTTGCAAATAACAAAAAAAATACAAATAAATCTTTCCATTTTCTGTTTGGTCCGGTTTTGTGACTGTGTCTGGGCAGGTTGAAGTGTAGTAATGATGGGGTCATTCAAGATATGTCCTCTCAGATATTATATCCTGCATTTTATTTGAATTTGATCTTTATAGGAAAAATGTGTGATGTTTTATATATGATGAAATATATATTGAATCATTAAAAATATTTTCAATTCGCATTTTTTAAAATCAATTACTATAAATTTCAGGTGACCCCATTTTCATTCCAGGCGACTCTTCTGGGTTAAGCTGACAAGAGTGTGCCAAAGCTTAGTCTATAGGCCTAACTGTTGATTATTAACTGAGGGGATATTAAATCCTGGTTATGAAAACTGACTTGTTTTTATGGTCTTGGTCTCGACCTAGTCTTGACTGCATTTGAAAACCAACAGTCTCGACCCTTCAAAGGCTTGGTCTCGACATAGGTGGTCTCGTCCCCATCACTAGTGTTGCTCGATTATGAAGAGAAATTCTTTTCCTAGTGCGTCAGTTGTACAGTTAAACAACAGGCAGGTAACTTCAGTTCACAGACCCTGACACGTAATCAGCACATCACTGGTCACTTCTTTGTGTGAATGTGACATGAAACACGTTACACCAGTTTTGTTAGGTTATGTAATAATGTCTATTAACCTGTCACTTCAAAAATCAAATGCATACCAAAATGAATTGACAAATAGAGTGGAAACCGACAACGCTGCTTATTTATGAGAGACGCAGCATATACTTAAGTAAGTGTATTGCTAAATCTATGGAGATGAGTGATATCTAAAATTATTGTAGGTTATGTGTTCATGTTGGAATGGCAGCAGCGGCCTTAAATAATAATGGGAGAAACTCACAGTTGATAATATGACAGGTGACAAATGCTTTTTTTGTTCCATATCTGTTCCATTTTCAACTGTCACTGATTTTGAAGCAGATAAAGAGACTGGGGTTGGAGAACGTAACACGTAGAGACAAACATGGACAGAAAAGCAAAAAAAGACAAGTTGGTTAGAGATGAAAACGGCGCCATTTTCTTCTGCTCCAAGACACGGCACAGTCTTAATCAAAATCCCACACAGGAAGAACACTTGAGTAGCTTAATCAAAGATCAGCTCGCTCGGTATTAATAATAGAGCAGAGTGCTGAAATGGAGTTTTACTTATTCAAGAGTGCACTTATTTGCCTCATATACCTTTAGAGTGTATCAGACTCTGGGTGAAATGGGAGGGGGTAACAATGCTAATGCAGCGCTTACCTGTATACATGTATAATACCTTTCAGCTGTACTCTATTTTTTGGACAGGTTGTGGTTTTGAGATTTCAAAAGCTCATGTTTTTCTATTTTGGATTTGATGTAAATTCCTTAGGACAAATCTGAGGTGCATGTTATAGCAACAGCAACTCATGATCAATATATCTGAACAATATTTTATGGATGAAGTTGTCTTACTATTGTTTAAGGGTTTGACCTGATTAACAAATCTGCATAATACATGTCCAGAGTCACCGATAAATAACTGCAAATGTATGTGTAGAATCTGAAATAACATGCAAAATGTTAAAAGTAATCTCCCATTTAAAATGCTACATTATATTTAAGGTCATATTTATTTAATTGTTTATTTTTTATTTAACCCTTGTAGGACGATTGTGTCTCCAGTGACGCATTTTTGCATCCATTATTCAAATGATTGTAATTCCTGAACCATTTGTGCTATTGAGAAAATCTGAATGTCATGTTTTGGCTGAGATTGAGTTCTTTTAATTGGTCTACAACACATTAGGGGACAGGCCTGCATTGACTGAGGGGGAGGGGTGGAAGCGGGAAAAGCAGAGAGCAGCAGAGTGTAGTCAGTGAGAGATAGATGGAGGATTTTTTTATTACTTTTAGCAGCATTTTAGTTCCGTTTAGGCTGTGTTACTGTGCTAAATTCTTGTTAATAGTTAGATATTATAGTAATAGTGCTATTTTAGCATGTTCCGCTAGCGTGTTTTGCTGTGTTTTTGTTGAGTTTTGCTGATTTTTTTCACAGTCTATATCTTTATTTTTACTGGTTTGTATTGTTCATTGATTAATGACTAAAAAATATGAAAATAAGAAACTGTAACATCGACACAGAATAATGTAGACAAAAATGATTGAGCATATATAAAATAGTTGAAAGTCTATTTGCATAATCTCATAAAATATCATTACGGACATTAATGTTTGTTTTTCATAGTAAATACAAGAAAAATTAAAGTCACCTAATTTTTTTTTAAACTAAAACACTATTTTAAGCATTTATCACATATAATAATGATAATTAATAGACATGAATAGATGAAAGTTAAGTTCTTCTTGAAGAAAGGTGCAAAAGAATTAGCAAAAAATACATTTTCTGATACTTTTATTGCAAAAATGATATAAACCAATCTAGGTGTCCTGTTATAATGGTGGTCATTAAAGGGTTAACCTTTATTTAACCAAGAAAAAAATCCCATTGAGATTAAGACCCTCTTTTTCAAGGGAGTCCTGGCCCAGAGGCAGCATGAAATACAACACACAGTTACAACATCCAAAAGGTGAATTGTGGTCAAACTATAACAAAATGAGTCCACAGAGGCTCAAGGTAGCCTACAATAATGCAAGGAGGTTACTGCTTCATGTCTCCAGGTGGTGTGGTGCCAGTCAGTTGTTTGTGACCACAGGAGTGCCAACTGGTGAGGCACTATTAAGACAATTGACATATAGTTTCATGTGTCACTTGGATAAATCAGAGAACCACAGACTAGAAGCCCGTTTAGCAACCTGAAGCTGCTATTGATTCGCTTCTAAAATGGAGCAATAGTCTGTATGTCTTATAGTGTGCATATAATTTGTATCTCCTTTTTACTCTATTTATTCTATATTGTGTGTATGTTGTGGGCAGGTGTTTTATAGACTTGTGTCTGCAATAAAGTTTATTTTTATACACAGATTTATAGAAATGATTAAAAAAAAGTGCAAAGAAAATTCAGAAGGACAAATAAAGTCTTTGTCTAAGTTATTATGTTAGTTTCTCGCACTTTAATTTTAGATTTAAAAGCATTTATGGAGATCGATTTAATGCCATTTTGTAGCATTCAAACTACAGGTCAGAATTTTTCTAATAAAATACAATGATTGAAAGGCTTTTTCTGCCGCCCGTCCTAATGACATGACTACCTAAAAGCAGCTGGTTTCTCACAGTCTGTCACATGCATAACTCATGCTATCAGATTATCGGTATATCTCCCATTCCTAATTTCTTCCACCTACCACCTCTCAACTCCTCCCAGACAGAACAGGGGAGAACCTCCGAACATCACACCTGCCTTCCCCAGGGCAATGTGGCTTGGGAAAATATGTGAGGTAGGCTTGACTTTCTCCGTCTCAAACTCTTTCCCTCCAAAGCTTTCTCCAGTCAAGGTGGTATGTGTTGTTGGAATGTGACTGAAGAAGTTAACCCCAGCACCTTGGAAAATCTCTTTTAATGATCCCAATTCATTTTCACAGCTAATAGTTGTAGCAGTGTTTGGGATGTGTAAAATAAGAGACTTGCCCTCCAAAATGTAGCTATTTTAATGGGCTGACCTACATCTTGTCTGGGTCAAAAAGAAACACAGTGTGTATATATAGCTCACAGTTTGGAATCAAAACAAGATTTTTTTTTTTTTTTTTTTGCTTTTATGCTGGAATAATCTTTCACATGTGGCTTCAAGATATGTAACTGCCTTATTTTAAATCATGTGCATTTTCCTTGAAGGTGATTTAGAATAACTGGAAGTTGTGAACACGAGGCTTTACCTCTTAAGGCTTATAATTCCTTAGAGACAAAAGATACAGCGGAGGAATTTAGAGTAAATCAAATATTGTCTGTGTTCAAGATTTTCTTTATGAAGCCATGTCTGGTCATGTCACTTCAGGACTCAGGATCTAGCAACCTTAAGACAAAACAAGCAGGCGTTACATAGGATTATTGAAGAAAACCTTAACAGACAATAGCTCGTACCGGTACAGTGGGACAGAGATTCGTGCAGTGACAGCAACAATGGACATGTGTGGCGTGGAGATAGGCAGGCATCAGCTAATTAGCTCAGTGGGAACCCCCTATTGTCTCGGGTTCGGCGCATCAATGGCACCTCACTTGTAGATTGGTACGCTGCAGACCGGGTTCGATGTGGCTGGGCTATTGTTGAGCGAAATGCTATTAACTTTTAAGCCGAGTGACACATAAAAGTGAAGCTGGTGTAAATTACAATTCCCCTGCATATAATCCACTTGCTGATGGAACACATTACAGGGGCCTTGTGTCTTGACAACAGATTACGACGACGGCTTTACTCTACCCCGCTTGCAAACAGGAGAAGCCACGGGATTTCTGTTTTATCCGCCCCATCCCTTCTTCATCTTCTTTCTTTCCATCCCTCCCCAACTCCCTCCTTTTCTGTCCTCCCGTTCTCCCATTGATCTCACAGTGGTATTCAGTATCTGCCAATGGTGCATGCCTGCAGGGGGGCCACCAAATCCATTATCAGGTAGGACAACAGTTTCCACACTGTTTCACTCACACGGTGTACTATATGGAAGGAGGGAAGGAGGGAGAAGTAAGAGGGAGAAGGGGGAAAATAGCTATTTAAACCAGATTATGAGACACTGGAGATATAAATTCAACACTACAAATAACAGTTAAAAAGACTGTATATTATATCCCATATATGCTACAGTGTGTCCCTGCCTAAAGAACATAGTGTACATGCTCAGAAGTTAAATTACATACACCCTCTATATACCTCAAACTTTTCACTACTTTTTCAGGCTTAATTACTAAGGTGGCATAATATATTATCAAGACATGTCTGCTCAAAAGTTGAATAAGGTCGAATTACCTCAGGGAGAATGATTTATTTTGACACTTAAGCAACCCAAAGTGTTACTTGCATGACTACAGATTAGATAAAGCATAAGGTATGTCATGGGAGAAGTCTTTTCCATTCAAGTATTGATATATTAGAAAGTACACCATGTTTAGGCAGTGTTTTAAAACAGGGTGAAGCCAGGCAAGTCACATAAAACACATCCTAGTCTAACACCCAAAGTGTATTCTGTTCATGTTAATGTTAACAATATGCTATATGTGATGTTTGAGGAAGAGACGTCAGGCTTTAGCAAATCTCAAAACACATCTTTTTGCCCACACAGAACGCTGCATCATTGTCTGATGCTGTGGTTTTGCTACAGCAGTGGTTTTAGTTTGTTGAGACTGGCCAGATACTGGGAACACCACAGGCAACTGGCAGAATTTACTACTTCTCACACACATGAATGTGCACACACGGGCACACTGTGGACTAACCACAGGGCCAGTGTAGCAGTAGAGATGGCCAGTGTGCCAGTCCGAGTATGAGTGTGTCTAATTCCCGGCTAATGCCGTCTACCCCCCAGGTCCACTGTCCTTGGCTGCCTGCCACTCTCTCAGTACTCACTATGCTCTTTTAAAAGCCTTTCAAGGAAAAGGACAGGGGCATAAAGCATAATAAAAAACAGATGGAAACAAAACAACTCAAGATAGTCTATTCTTCCATAAAGATATGAGACAGGTATGACATGGGTAATGTTTGAAGTGATTGGCAGTATAGCTATTAGAAGAGTTAGCAGACAAACAATACAGAAATAAAATCTTTAAAAATACTTGATTGAGCAAAAGGAATAAAAAATAATTTATAGATTTGTGGCAAAAATTATTAGACCATCAAAAGTCACCAAAAACAATGGCTATGCAATCAAGTATTAACTACTGTGTGTATCATGTGACTAAAACAGACACAAAAGAAAACACGGAATGCCTCAAAACACTGTTTTTGTCAGTACAATTCCATAGATATAAGCGTAAGGACTTTTGGATTTTGGTTATTATCAAGAAAAGCATAGAAAATGCCTAAATATCAGCTCTGAAATTAAAGTCTTATGAGCTATTTTTGTTGATATCATTACATTTGCCCAAACAAATGACCCTTTAGTTGTACCAGGCATTAAAATGAACAAGAAACTGAAGAAAACATAGGGTGATCTTGTATTTTTTTGACTGGATATAAAACAGTCAAGTAACATAAAGCTTTTTTCTTTTCCAAAAACTGGTATCTATTTGCTTATGTCTTCGAGATGTGTTACTCTTTACCTTTGTTGCCAAATGTAAGACAAATATTCACCCTTTTCAACTTCCTGTAGGAACAGTTGCAACTTTAGAGCATGACATCTAACCTGAATTTTCAACCACCTTTGAACCTTAACCTTTGACCTTTCTATCCAACAGCCAAGCACCCACCATGGTCATCCTCAAACCTAAAAAAAAACTAATAAAGTTATTAAAGAAGCTTTCGGATATGGACTTCTTGGTTATTCTCCATGCTTCATGTTGTTAGCGTCTGAGTGTACAGATGAGCACATTAATTTACTTGTACTGGAGACTTTAACGTATTCACTAAGACCTTTAGGACCTGTGGCTTTTTGACATTATGCTCGAGGCTCTCTCTTTTGAAACCTGACGCCTGAAGCAGAAGCTTAAAGATAGCTGGGTTGGGTCGGCCTGGGGGCGTATTGTAGGCTACAGCAGGGTGAAACAACCAGTTAGGCCTGTGTGGCTTGTTGTTATGTTGTGTTTTGCTGTGTGAGAGCCCAGTTCCTTGACTCATAACGCTCTCTCTCTCATCCAGTCACAACTCTGTCCTAAAACACCGTGGAGACAAATGAACGTTTGCACATGCATAGGCGTACAAGCATATCATACAAACACATACACACAATCAAGATGATACATTTTTTTGCTTGGATCTGGCCCGATTTTAACAAGGTGTGTCCAGGAGCACACCTATCAAACTGTGTCATCTATGGCACCCAAGGCCTTTTTGAATACCTCGCTCTCCTCCCTTTTTTTTCAGGTTTTGTTCTCTTGAGGAATCCAGAATAAATATGCCCTCCACACTATTTGAAACATATTGTCATCACATTCACCCCCCAGATATGCATTTCAAGCAAAGAACCACAGGCATGTTTTTTAGAAGATGCCAAAACCTAAATGCTGCGCTTCAGGTAATAGAATAAGAGGGATATATTTAGAGCAGCGAGATCCTCGGCGGAATTTCAACACTTGAGTCATTCATTTTTCCTCGTTTTCTTTTTTTTTCCCATCTCATTTAATGTGTGTTATCTAGTATTTGGTTCTAGGTCGTCTAAAAACACAGGCCATCTACAAAGACAACAGTGTGTTTTGAAAGTGACAGGATAATTTAACTGTGATAAATATTGTCGGGGAAAACTGGAGCAAAGCAAATGCGTTATTCTTTAGAGTAAAGGTCAGATTCACACGCAACACTGTGTGAGATTTTCTCTTTTCCAGAACGCTCAATAATCGGTGGCGAGATCTGACCTCATTCACCATCCGAGAGGAGATGAGACAACTAAAATTTTGTATCATACATTTTTAATTAAATTGTGAGTGTGTTATATCAAGGTAAAATAACATGTTCTAATATAATATTAAAAGAAAACCTGGTTTGACTAGGGTTTATCCAAACAATACACAACTCTATGAGAAAAGAAAAAACAAAACAAAGAAGACAATAATAATTATATCTGTCTAATATAAAAATTCATCCACAGTCATTAAACTAACATCCTTGGGCATAAGTCATGTTTTAAAGATTAAATACCAGAGTGGTATATTTAAAGGTTAATGACCATTGGTGCTCATGTGTGCGTGTTTGCATGTGTATATACACACGCATTCAAGTGAATATGTTCAAGTGTCTGCTCACATGCGCACATATCAGGAAAGACAGATGAGGATGACAGATGTGAGTGTATTCGTGCATGGGTATGTGTGGAAAAAAAAAATGGGGGGGGTTCGTTTGTGCATGATGGAAAAATGTCGAATAGGCATGGGAGCACAATGACGGCTCTTTGAGTTTCATCCTTCTCCCCATCACTGCCTTCATCCCTCCCCCCCCACACACTTTCCTAAAGGCACAAACTCTGCCAGTTGTCACCTTAGAGTATTGCAGGCCCTGCTGAAGCACTCCACTCCTCGGGAGGAGAATGTCAGCCCAAGCTCCGGGCAGTTTTGACAAACAGAGTATATATTGATACATGATAAAGTATGCTAGAAATCACCCGACTGCTGAGGGCTACTATAGTTTTAATATCATCATTTGAATTAACAAGCATTCTGTGGAGAAATAATGAGCTTTCATTATTCAGAACATCATCCTTACCCCGGCGGAGACTCGCAGGGCTATTAGTGCTTGAGAACTTAATGAAAAGAAGATAAAGAAGGTTTGAGATAAAAGTTTGAATGGCCACACTCGGTAACCAGAGTTAAAATTTAATGCGGTCCCAGTCGATGACGGATGAGCTTCTTATCTGGGGCCTGGGGAATGGGTAGACAGGGGATCTGCCTTGGAAGGTGCCATTCTGAGGAAGGTGAAGAATGTGTACCCCTCCTGCTTTGTCTGACAGGACCAATGTGCTGTGCTAACCCGGGTGGACCCCCCACCTCTCAGCCCCACCTTGCTGCAGTGATTCATGCTAACCCATTGATAGTAGCTACATGCTCCTAGATTCAGGACAAAAAAAAAAACATTGTTGCATGCATTGCCGCAAAATGATATCCCATTAAATTAACTTGCTCCACAATATGTTTGACTATCAATTTGCCCAAAGTTAAGTCTGCTTCAATTCCCCTCTATAAGCTGTGGCTACAGTGTATTACATAATTAATGATGAGTTATCAACAAGAAGAGAAAATTGATGCCCACAGGATTTGGTAGTTAAGACAGATCAGTGAACGTTAGAAAAATGTAAAATCTTAACAACAAAAAAAGTGAAGAAGTAAAACTCTTTATGTCATCTGTTTTATTCCATCTATTTCATTTGTCACAACTACAATCACATTAAGACACACATGACTGCCTTTGGATAAAGTCTCTTCCCTTCACCAACCCTGTGGTAATGCATCTTCTCCAAAACAAGAACCATGTGCATTTTTTCATTCAGTATACTTTTGGCTGCAGTGTGTTACATAACTGGAATACACTGACTTGTCAAAAGATAGAAAATAAATGATGCTTGAAATATCATAAATTTATCAAAAAAGTTAAATTAATCCAAGTCAGCTGCATTTCTGCAAAGAGTGTTATTACAAAGGTACTTCCTATCTAGGGATGATCTGCTGATAAGGAAACATACAAGTGCAACAATGCAGTGACACACTTGTAAACACACAAAACACAGTGAGAAATACACACATACATAGAAAAAAAAAAAGACAGCAACAACCACTCTTGGAGTCCCTCTGCTTGATGCTGTGTTTGTCCCAAGGGCCTTAAGGGAAGTATGTTTGCTTGCTGAACCATTGTGAAGTCTCCAACAGACATGTCTAGCTTGCTGCTGTGCTGAGCTGTGCTGTTCTCTGCTGGAGGAGATCTCTGTGAATGGGAGGGGAATGCATTGATTTGATGAATGAGTGCATATTTGTGGGAGTACTGGTGGCCAATGTGCAGTCTGGTGCGAGGAGTTATTTTTGTGGCTAGAACTTGACAACAAAGCCTTTAGCTTTAAGCGCAGACTGCCAGAATCACAGTTCAGTGAAAAGCTACCACAGATGTTATCCTCTGTGCACTGTCTTTATCTTGGGGATAAGACTTTTGTGGTCTAGCCTTTTGACAATTTGAGCATAGATTGCATGTTTTATCTATTATGTGACTGGATAAAATATTTTACAAATTGATTAAATACTATGGTATCATCTGCATAAACAGATGTGCAGCACAAATTGATAACCTAGATTCCTAATTATGATAAACTTGTCAGTCTCATAACATGTAACTTCTTAAACCCAGCAGCTGCAGGTTTGTCTGTGTTATCATCACAACACTTATAGCAATATACGTAAGCTATTCAATTCAATTCAATTCAATTCAATTCAATTCAATTCAATTTTATTTATATAGCCCAGTATCACAACAAGGTTGC
>JAPTGZ010000014.1:30428612-30443772 GCA_029814645.1 Fowleria isostigma | reverse complement strand
GGTATGGAAAATGAATGAATGAATGAACTTAAAAATTCAAGTTCATGTATTTAGAGTAATATTTATAATTTTTTTTAAGGTGAGAGAGAGATACATCTTTTCAACTCATCTGTGCAGTTATTCCACAGATCTACTCCTCTGACAGACAAAGAGGATTTCATGATATTTGTTCTAAATGTTTTATTTATAAATAATACAGTCCCTCTGAGTTCATATCGACTATCTCTAATTTTGAACATTTCCTGGATTGTTTTTGACAGGAGGTTATTTTTAACTTTAAACATTGTTTAAAGGGTGTATAGGTCGACTAAATCATAGAATTTTAGTGTTTTCAGACCGATAAATAATTCATTCATTGGTTTGTTATAAGGTGTAAATGTAACAGCTCTTATGGCCTTTTTTTGGAACGTATATATGGATTTGGTGTTTGATTTATATGTAGTACCCCATACTTCAATGCAGTAGGTGATGTAAGGCATTACTAAAGAGCAGTGGATTAAGAACAAGCTATTTTTGTTTAAGAAATATCTATGTTTATATATTATTGCTATTGCTTTTGATATTTTTGTTTGGGTATTTTTTTATATGTGATTTCCAGTTCAATTTATGATCTATAATTACGCCTAAAAATTTATTTTCATATGCTCTCTCTATTGATGTTGTTGAGTACTATACTAATTTGGTTTTCCATTTTCCATTTTGTGAGTACTGTACATTTAGTTTTTCTTATATTTAATGATAACTTATTTAGATCAAACAATATCAAAGGTAATAATAATAATAATAATAATAATAATAATAACTTTATTTATATAGCACCTTTAAAACTAAGTTTACAAAGTGCTTTGACAGAGTAATGGGCACAACAGCAGGATGCAAATAAAATAAACAAGACACAAGCAAAGATATTAAAGCAAAGAAACAACACAACCAGCAAAGAGATAAGAACAGAAAACCAAAAACATGCACTAAAATAATGAAGATTCAAATACTGAAACATTAAAATATATATAGGTAGAGCAATTTTATGAAATTTTTCAAAAATTTTTATTATTACGTAGGAGATCAAGGTTAATGAAATTACCATATATTGTTCATTACCCATAAGTAGCAAAAAAAAAAAGTCCAAGAAAAACATTAAGTGCTAGGAACATGCATTGTAGAACATTAGAACATCACTTTTGGAACATTAGACCAACAGAAGTGCTGATCCAAACCTGCCAACATTCATGTTATCATTTTGAACATCATTCCTTATATTAGTACCATTACTTCATGGTACCAAACAAAGCAGGTACATTCACTGATCATGCAGAGGTGGACCTTACAGACCCTGTAGACCACGACGGACCTGACACTGTTGACTCACTGTCCTCACTGTCTGTCATTGTCTTGTAATGCATATGGAAATGACCAAAAACAGTCACTTGCCCGATAAAGGGTTAAATAAAATTTGTCTGGTGGTAATATATCATTGTCTATCAACTATAAAACCTTATTTAATACCATTCTTATGCTCTGATTCTTTGGTGGTTTAATCTGAGAAATAACAACAAGTCAACTCGGGTAAAACATGACTCAAGATATCAGACATTCTTACTCCCCACAAAGGTATTTTATGAGGGGATGCCATTATGCAAACTTTACACATTGCCTTAACCGAGGTCGGATAATTACAGTCAACACATATCACCGTCATTTTCTCTACAGATGTTCATCCGTCAACAAAACACATAGTGAATCTGGCGTTGAGGGCGATATTTCAGATGGATGCTGTTTTGCAGCTCTTGTAGACTGCTGGACAATAGTAATGAGTGTTAAACTTATTAATTGTGAGAAGAGCAAACTTTCTTTCACTGTTTGAGGTGACAGCTAAATACTAATTATTGCTATACACACATGTGACTGTATATCATACTTAAAGTGATATGTACAGGGTGGGTGAAAGTAACTAGGCATAAGAAATTGCTTATAGAATTTTTAGTATCACTGAAGTCATGACAAAACCATTTTTTAACCTCCTGAGACCCAGGACAGCCACAGGTTTTTGAGTTTTGGCCTCATTAGAGCTGATAATGTTACAATAACTCATAATGTTACAAAAAAAATGTTAGAAAACTCATAATATTATAACTAGTCAAAAATGTTACAAAATACTGAGCACATAATGCAACAACTTTTTTGCGCATACTGTTATAGCTTATAACATTTTGTGTCAGCTGTTACATTATTAAGTGGGTAAAAAAAAAATCTTTGCATAATGTCATAATTTTATAACATTATGAATGAGTCAATAATTTGTAGCATTATTGATGAGTTTTTATTTTAAAAATTTTGAATACGTTATGCATCGTTGTAACATTTTGCATTTTGATTGCATTATCAGCTCTAACAAGCTTTTTAAAATGAAACAATTGCTTATATTGGAAACGTCATGATGCAATGTTTTCGGATGCATTGTAAAAATATTTTTATGGCATGTCCTTTGCTTAAAGCTGTGAAACTCTTGTCTACATATGAGGACAGAGGGTCTTAGGAGGTTAAACATTTCTTATTTTCTTACTAGCTGGATTCCCATTACAGTTTTTCCACAAAATAAAAGCAATATTTCTACAATTTTGACAAAGTACTTCTTATAGGTGTTTCTATTGAAGAGTGTTTGGCTTCTGGGAGGGGGTGTCCGTAACAGACCCTAAAGGGTGATGACAAAACAGCTACTGTCTTATTTCTTATTCATGGATCAGGAGGTTCTCAATAGCTGGGTTTCTGTTACCCTCAGAAATGCACAAAACGTAAATTGTGCAATAGAAAACTGATAATGGAAACAAAAAAATGTCAGAAAAACTGTCAGAAAAAGTTTTTACAATATCATAAGGTGTTTTTTGAGACGTTTCAGTATAGAAGTATAGCGTAAAAGTGTAATGGAAGGATATTTTGCCCATTTTCACAAGTCATGACAAGTGACAAGTCCAGTATCACAAGAGGGTCAATAACATAACAGTTCATTAAATCTTACCTGAGTTATTTGGAAATTCTGGATCCACGACTGGTTGGTGAATTCTATACAATTCTCTCCCAGAAATCCATTATGCCTGGTCGCTGATGTAAGATTTTGCCTTGGGACAATCAGGCATACGTGCAGAGGGACACGAGGTACACATGGACCACACACACCCCTCGTCACGAGAACTACAACATATCACAAGACAGGTAGACGTGACTTTACTAGAATCATGCATGTGGATCCAGAATTTTGGAATGACTCGGGTAAGATTTAATGAACTGTTATGTTATTGAACCTCTCGTAGTACCGGACTTGTCACGCTTGTGACTCGTGAAAAAGCGCAAAATGTGTTTCCATTACACTTTTGCGCAATACTTCTATATCAAAACATCTCAAAAACCACCTCAAAAAATAAACTTTTAAAACTTTTTAAAAACCTTTTTGCAAACTATGGCAATTTTTCCCAACATTTTTGTGTTTCTATTACCAGTTTTCTACTGCGCCATTTATATTTTGCACATTTCTGAGGGTAATGGAAACCCAACTATTGACAACCTCCTTAATCTGTGAATAACAAATAAGACTTTATCTGGGTTTCCATGACCCTTTAGGGTCCATTACAGCCCCCACCCCCAATTATCATTAGCTGGACACTCAGCTAATGATATCCCAGACAACATCTTTGAGGGGGTTATTCATTCCATCTCTGGTGGTTTGACGAAACTGGTTGATGCCACCGGTGCTTACATTAAAATATGAAGATTTACTTTCATTTTCCTATGTGTAAAAGAACATGTATCTTTTGTTTCAATATATTTGTAATAGAAATATGGATTTTATTCCTAATTTTTAATGCCTTGTTACTTTTCACCCACCCTGTATAATAAGATGTGTTTATTAGCATCTTGAAAAGTTAATTTGTTCAGATGTAATTCCTAAAACTTATCACAGGCAGTAGCTTTAAATGAAAATTGAAAGTAGCAGTAATTGAATTATCTTATAGGTTATTTCCTAGCAAATATACAGCCTGTGGTGATCTGTCTACCTCTGTCAAATAAGAGTAGCTATCCTAACAACAACAACGCCATCATCTAAATAATACTCCACATAATTAGGATGTACTCTGGCTAGCCTAAAGGCCTTACTGAAAGCATGGCTTGTATTTACACATCTAGAAGTTGAGAAAACACAAGGCAGAACAAAGACCGAGAGAAAAGCGGACGGAGACAAACAAAATGTAAGTGTATGAGAGCGATGGCGGCACGCTGGAGTGATCCTCTGTAGACCACGCTTCAGAAGACAGACATGAGCGTAAAGAAGCAGAAATGTAAATGAGTGCATCCATCCAACCACGGCCACACTCAAAGCTACACATGTGAACTTTAAATACCACCCACCCAGCTCCCTCCTATTGCTCCACAGTAAGTGCCTGTCTTAAGAGAGGGCAGTGGACTGAACTCTTTAGTCATTGATTATGTGATTATACTGGCTTAGAGCTCCTCTACGTTTTTCTGCAGCGTGTCTCATGAGGAGCTGAGTTCTTTTCCAGGACCGCGGTGGACTGAATGTGGGTTATTGTGAGTGGGTGTGTTGTCTCACATGTTTGTATGTTTGATCAGCTTCGACTCAACCATTGTAAATGATCGGTAGTGTAGGAGTGGCTCATCAACTTTTACGTGCTTTTTTGAGAAGGTAACATACACCACTCTGCACTCAATCCAATTTCCGCAAACAACATACCACCTTGTACTTTTTTTTTTTTAATATAGAATCCTTCAGGTATCTATTTCCATAAACTCAGCCCCTGAACTTAAGACAAACTGCTGTTGCTCATTGCGTTCCTATTGTGTGGGATACACTGATCACAAAGTAAGAGACAAATCATCAGGTGAGTCAGAGTGAGCAGCATTCCTTCATCAACAGTTCCACTGTGAGCGTTACCACACAGCTAGACCCACAGACGTGAACACACATACACACACTCTCTGCAGGTGTGCCATAAATTAAGTGCATGAGTAACTGTCTAGAAGAAGGAGAGAAAAAAAAGTGGTCTAAAGAGGCATAAAATGGCAGCACACACTCATAAACAGATGTATGAATGTTTCCCGCATGCATACACACCAATGTAGTGGTGTTTTGTATGTATTTGTAGGTGTGTGTGTTTGTGTGTGTGTGTGTGCATGTGCATGTGTGTGTCCCAACCAGTAAAATAAGCAGCAGCACAGCATTTTCCACATAGACAGTTGTTAGATGTGTGTTTAGTGTCCTGCTGAAAAGCATGTAAAAGTGATAATAAGAAAATGGAACATGTTTTTGTTCAGATTAGCATTTTTTATCTGACAAAGTTAATAAGGGGGAGTGTTTTACCTTGCTGTCTCATAATCAGTTTTCATCTTATATGTTTTATATTTTGTGTCTTTTTACCTGTTTATCTCCATATACCTCATTCTATTGCTACACTTGTATAGCAGGTCAAATTTGGAATCCAAATTTTTTTTTATGAGGTTTCTGGCTTCCTTAAACACTTGAGTGCTAAGAATATTTAGTCAGGCAAGCAAGGCAGTTTACAAATCCATATGTTATTTCTGTGGAGATGACTGATAAAGAGACAGTAGTTTTTGTTTAGTCTTTTGACATTTTATATATTTATAAAATGTAATGTATTACACGTATGTTGTCTTGATTTGAGAATGTTGATTTAGATTGTAACGCTATTGTATATCTTTATTAAGATTTTATATTACCAGTGACTTTAAAAAAAATAAAACACATTATTAACACTGCATGACACATCAAAATCCAGCACAATACTCAATGAGTACCTCTGGTCACCTGTATTATCATATTTGTAATTATAATGTACTGAAGACAAATATTTTCACAATCGCCAACATATTCAGAAGTATACAAATGAATGTAGTGGTGTTTTGTATGTATTTGTAGGTGTGTGTGTGTGTGTGTGTGTGTGTGTGTGTGTGTCCTGAACAATAAAATAAGCAGCAGCACAGCATTTTACACATAGACAGTTTAGATGTGTGTTTAGTGTCTTGTTGAAAAGCATGTAAAAGTGATACTAAAAAAAGGAAGATGTTTTTGTTCAGATTTGCTCTTTTTTTTATGACAAAGTTAGTAAGAATGAGTGTTTTACCTTGCCGTCTCTTAATCTCTTAACCAGCTTTCATCTTGACAGTTTTACATTTCCTGTCTTTTCACCTGTTTGTCTCCATATACCTCATTCTATTGCTCCACTTGTATAGCAGGTTGTTTTTGCTTGTGTGTTTGTGCGTTTAAGGCTGCCATTGCGGCTCTTGACTTTGTTCTGTTAAACCTTCCTTACGCCGGTGACAGAACTAATATAAAACGTCTTCCCGGTTGCAGTCACAGTGGAATGTGGCAGAAGGTAGTGGCAACTTGACAGTCCGGTTCTGCATCGGAGTGTGACGAGGCAGACCAAAAGGTCAGTGACTTCAAAGCTTGGAAGCAGCTTCAAAACACAGCTCCTGCCTTTGACGGTTACATAATATTTGTGAAAGTGTTTACCTGAGTGTGTCTGTGCAAGTATATGCAGAGGAAATTCTGAATAATGTTAGCCTGCCAAAAAGATGACTGCTCACCGGTCAATGCTAAAACCACTTTAATAATCATAGGTTACTGTAATGGGGCAGATAGTGGAGTGTACTTTTAACTGGAATGACCTGAGTTTGAATCCCTAGATAAGCTGGTGAATCATAAGTGCAGAAAGTGAACACATAACACTTCTCGTTTCTCAGCAAGGCATAAGAAAGTGCCCTTGAGCAAAGCACTGAACTCTTTGCTCACAAAAGCCTCCTAATTGACAGATTCTCACAGATAATGTGATAATGTAAGACTAATATTCAATAGTGACTTACTTACAAGAAGTCATTTTGTCAAAGATGGTGCTCCAGTTTTTGCACCGTGCATATTTAATTTTGGAATGAAATTAAGAGCTGAGAATGGCGAGGGCTGTGGAACACTTGACATTCAATGACCTACTACAGATTTGGCATGCACTCACTGTTGAGAAACTTGATTGAAAGGCTCAGAGGAATGTATATGTGTGAGTGTTTGTGGGCATGTGTGCAGAAATACTCTTTACTCCGGTTAAAGTCAAAACTCGTCTTTGCTGTCGGATGCAATCTAAACACAGAAATCAGCTCTGACTTGTTTTGTCTCAAAACTCCACAAAGTCACATGTAACTTGGTTGATTTTTAGGAGGACTCTGAGAAATTAATTTGTAAGCCTGACACAAATAAACAGCTCATGCATAAATATGCCCGTAACTTTAAGACAAAAGGAGAACAGCTCTATCTTCATTGCAAGGGGGGATTTTTCTCCTTATCAAAGCAACACAGGGCAAGATTAAAGAGTCAAAATCCTCCCCACGTGTGTGTAGTGTGTGTGTGTATTCACTCCTGCATGCCTGCCCCCGGACGTTCTCTCTCCTTCTCTTTCCTCCCTCTCGTCACTCTCCCTGTAGCATTAGGAGCTAGCTGCCAGGCTCTCCTCTTTAGCATCCATCCATCCCTCCATCCTTATCCCTGGAGGAGTCTGCATTAATCAGTCCTTTCGAAGGAGGTCCTGCTACAGTAGCTGTTGTGTTTCCTACTATTTGTTACCATGCAGATGTGGCCTACAGTGGAGCTACATCAATCCTTATGCAGTGGAATTACATGCCCAATCAATAACATTCAATAACAACAGGCCATTTGCCCATCGGTCCGTCCACTCTATCATCCCACCCACCGACAATGGCCTTCAGTATCTGAACTGACACTGTGTGGACCATGTTTATATGGCAGTAACGCCCTGCAGTTTACACATACAATGCAAAGTATTGCTATTTTGCATAAAATATTTTGGGTAATTTTAATCAGCAGACTATTTCACATGAAGTACAAGTATTGATATAGTGCAGAGCTCCCCAAGTGGATTTAGGAGACACCAACAGGGGGTCGAGAGATGATTTTCAGAATCCTTTGGTTGTGACCTCTGAGTTGATTGTGACAGATTAATGAAATTGAAGATAGGAAGTTTTGCTTAGTAGGTCTTATGGAGCGCAGGAGATGCTTTTATTTTGTCAGTCCAAAAGTTAGAATAATAGCAAATGGACAATAACTTGACATTGACAAACAGGTAAGAAATTGTTTAAGCCAACAGCTTTGACTCATGGTGTCAAATTAATAAAAAATAAACATAAAAAGGCCAATAAACATTGTAAAATAGACATATTAAGTGAATAAACATTAACACAACCCCCCCTTGAACTCCTACACATACAGCAGAACACAGTACAGTCAAATGTCCAGTACCCACAATGCAATGCAGCAAATATGCCACAGTATCACTTAAATCATATCATGGACATTGGGCTGTTCTGTTATTTTGTGTTGTTATGCCCATGGTTGGATATGCCTGTGGGAGTCACCAGTTTACAATTTGGAGACCCCTGATATAGAGTATAGCTTATTTTGAAAATGAAAATTATAAACAAATCTGTTTATAATGGGGTTGTGATGAGATCCCGTGGCTCAAGATCTCATGGGATCAAATTGTGACGATATTTGACGTTAAGTAAAAAGCTGTCTCGTGGGCACAGGGCAGAAGCCTATGAGACTGTGCACTACTCAAACTTGTGGGTAGGAGGTAGGTAAGGTACATCACAGTTCTTACAGTACTCCCCCCAGTCTTATGAACTATCCCCCTCCCATGCACCTCACAATTTTACTCTGTAGTCACCTAGAAGTAATAAACCGAGTGACAGACATGACATAGACAATATGTAAGCACTGTAAGAAAATAGAACCGTACACCGCAGCTAACATGAGCACTATGCAAAGACACATACAGAACCACCACAGCTTACTTCTAAAATCCACTGGACCTGTGATTAAAATGGCTAGTGGCCAGACAACACTGACAGATGCTTTTACACCTAAACTCCCAGAGTCAAAGCACCAGAGAAACAGCAGTAACCAGAGAATCAGTATTTTCATTGTGGCTGATACGAGGCCATTTTACTTTACTTTTAAAAAAGAAATATTTAATTTTATTTGTGGAAATAAGTTCAACAGTTTAATGCTCATGCTTGGATCATGCATAGATGCAAGTTCTAAAGCATTTCAATGCACCTGCATTGTTTTGTAACTCTTAAATAAAAATGTCTGTTTGTCTAGTCAAATATTTTGTATACTTTCTTAAAAGTAATGTGAAATATCATTTCACCTCATTCTTGTGAACCCAGTATTCTGTGTTGTCTCATCTCATGAGCTGAGTGTATCGTCACACCCCTAGTTTATAATGCATAAGTCAAAGCATGTCATCTACTGTTTGATCCTTCAAAACATGACATTTGTAAGGTGCATTGTTAGATCAATAACTTTGCAAAAACGCATGACAGATGACAGGAGAGGATGTGACAAGTCAAAAAGAAACATAAAGTCTGACAAATCAAGTCCTAAGAAAAAAAGTTCTAAAGCAAAAAAGTTGTGGGTCAATGGGAACATATTCCTGAATTTGATACTAAGTCTGAGCGTAGTAAGCACTACTCTACATGAAATACCTCATAACTGGTCAGGCGCTGCAGACATTCCACCCTGATGTGTAATTGTTTTTGAAAGAACATTTATAATAAGTTTGAAAAGCATATTTTGATGGCAGGTGAGTTAAAAGGGGATAAAATTGGCTCACAGACAAATCAAAACATTGCAATAATACCAGCGATGACACTTAGCATAGCTTTGTGACAATGGTTACACAAAAGAACAGAACCCTGCCTTTTACTCACTCAACTAGTCCTTTAGTATAAATTGTTTCGACAGAAAATAAATCTGTACATTAGGAATCAAGATGTTTGTTTTGTTCCATAGCAACTGAGACATAAAAAAGTCATGTTAATATTACCTTGATATGTAAATTTACATGCTTTCTGATACTAGTGTGCTACATCTGCTACACTGGGTCCAAATCAAGCTGTCAGTTTGTGTGCCAGCATGTCCAGAGGGCGTCACCACACATACTGTACTGAGCTCCGAACAGACACCGCTTCATGCAGCGGACTTACAGAGGCTGCCAAAGGCCAGAGAAGAGACGAGCTCAGACAGTGAATGGAGAGAAAATATAGGACAGAATGATGCAAAGAGCAGGTGAGGAAAGGAGAAAAAGTGAAAGTGAGACGGGAAATGGTTGTACAGAAGAGAAAGAATAAGAACAAGAAGGAGAGAGGAGGTGGAGGATGGCAGGAGGGCAGCATGCAGATTGCCCAGGACCTGACTGGCATATTCTTGGATGGCTAACAGACAGAGAAAGACAGAGAGGAGGGAGGGGTTGGGAAGCCGGGGAAAGTTAGGGCCCTCAGGATGTTCTGTCCCACTGCCAGCCCCAGAAGTGTGGCTAGGAGATAGCAGGCCCACGTGCAGTGTTGCACCATATACACAAAAATACACAATCATTCAGCGAGAGTGAAAATGAGGAGATGAAGCAATGAATGGATCAAGATGAATAAGATGGGCACTGAAAATGAAAAGAGCTGAAAAAAAATGGGGATCATAGGTATAAAAAAAAATCATCAGTTAACATTAGAAAGAGAGAAAGAAACTATAGTCAAAATCTGAAATTCTATTATAGTCTCCTGAAAGTGATTTCAAAAAGTGCTCTGACAGTACTTGAGCGAGTAAGATGAGTATGCTATTATTTAAGTCCTTTCTATTGCTTATAGAATTTGGTAAATCCAAATTACATGTTTTAGCCAGACAGTGGTTGCATCTCCAGTCAGGTCAGATTTCATTCTCTGCTTCCTCCATCTGTATCCTCCACTCTCTCATTGGCAATGTAGAATGGAGAAGCTTGAGGCCATGAGTGCTGGTTTGGGCCAATTATAGGGATTCTCATCAGTGCTGGGTTGCCTTTTTGCTGCGGGCGCAGAACACACAGACCAGCCGAGGTTCTACACAGGTCAACCTTGTACCCCTCACATCTCCACACAATGAGCATACCTGGGAGATGCACAATGCACTACTGGATTGGCAAAATTGATATATGAAAGCCAAAAACGTGAAGGGGAAAAAAAAAAGAACATTTATGTTTGTTGAGCTTGGATGGAAATATGTGATGCTTTATGAAATAATGTTGTGGAAATGTATGTAAACAGCTGAAAAGCAAAGTAGCATTCCCACAGATTGAGATCAGTCATGTGTTTTGTGAAACTGTTGTCATGTTAGTTATGAATAAATAAAAGGAAGTAAGCACTATGGAGTGGACTTTCCATATGTAACATGCTGAAACACTTTAAAAAAGGGTTGGAATCACAATAAGTATTAAGATAGTGAAAATATTGCTTTTTACTTCTGTAGATTAGCAGTTGAGGACAAAGCACAGACAATAGGGGATTAGTTTTTCCATAATCCAGCATTGCCACCCAATGACAGGTACCCTGCATACAAAAGCTGTATTCACAGAAAATCAATTGATCAGTCAGTTGTTGTTTAAGATAAAACATGCATTATAGGAAATGCTTTACAGTTTTGTATCTGACTTTCAACAGAAGCATTCTTGCGCCAGCTTGAAAAGAGTCAGTACTGAGACAGGTCGGCCAATTGCTTATGACATGGTGTAAGGATTTCCTTGAAATGAGATCTGCAATTTGTGCTGCCTTCCATTCAGCCTGGAAGGGAAAGTAAATATGGATACCTGGTGAGTAAGGGCTAACATCTGCAGCAGCATTGGTCAAAGCTCTGAAGCTCCATGAGGGTACCATGCCAGTTATATCAAAACACCTTGTTTTTAACAGCAGATCTTACCTCAAATTGTAAATTATGCTTTCAGTTAGTTATTAAAAACTAATAGTACACACCCACAAAACAGATTTCTCCACGACCTGAGCCCAAAGGAATACAATGAATATCCTTTGTTGTGGGCTTTACATTATCTGAGGAGCTGCATTCATTTAATTTCTAACTTGGCTTTGCATTAACTATAAAGAGTCAAACAGTTGATCAACTAATCGTATCAATACATGTAAATAATTGGTGTAAAATGCAGTTTGTCATCTTGTCATGGTCATCAGATGTGATCCATTAGGACATACAGAGTCTCGTAGCTACTGTGGAAACATCATCTTCTATAACATTGATTCATCAATAAAGTCCATGGAGTTTAATAACTGACGGTGAATGGACACACTTGATTTATGATTAGTTAATAATATATTTCACTGAAAAAAATCACTTTTTCTTCAATTTTTTTCCGTTTTGATATAGAAAACTTTGAAATTACTCTAAGGTTTTATAAACATCTATATGATCAGTTCATTAAATTTATAAAAATAGATGATTTTTTACTGAAAAAATACAAAATTCAGAGGATAATATCATAATAAATGGTAATAAATCACTTTGGAAAGGTTAAATAGAGAGGAAAATTTATTTGGGAACTGACACACAAGTCACACTGGGTCCTTATGGGTTAGGGTATATGTTAAATCAAATACTAGCTGACAAATGTGATTGAATGTCTTGGTTTTCCCTAGTAGTGAAGTAAGAATGTGCACAAACTTGTTGCAGACACAAGATGAGATGGACAAGTGTCATTTTACTTTGTTCATCTTTAGCTCCACGTTTGGAGAATAGTCAACTAAAACTACATAACCCAAAAGGAACTGAATGACATTATTAACCAAAACTGTAATGTAAGTAGGTAGCCACCCCTCTCTGTAACCAACACCAGTTTCAGATGGATCACTGCTCAGGTTGTGTTAACTTATCCAATTTACCTGCAGGTCACATACAAAACACAACACCCGATGCAAGGTCTATAACGACAGCAACAACAGCAGCACTTGAAGTATACACTTTATTCAGCCATAATTACCAGCTTGCAGGGAAATTCGGCTGAGAAACTGGATTAAGCATGACCGAATCTTCTTAAGTGGTTAGAAAATCAAAGCGCACTGAATGTTTGCCCCATACACATTGGCTTCAGGATGAAAGGCTTGGCCGAGGTTCGTGAACTAGCTCCGACACCAGGAAGGGTTTTTTTTGTCAAATTTTCTGCTGTTATACTACTAGAACTTTGAACAGTGCTGGTCTGTGTGTTTGCTGCTGAAACAGAATCTCAAACATGGCCTGGATCTGTGTGTCTTGGAGAAGGAACCAAACTTGTGGCCTGTTTGGCGCAGATGCAGCAGAGCAGCCCTGAAAGTGGATTGTGCTGGTGCTGTGGATTAGCAGCAGGCAGTGCGTGTATGTGCATTAGTGTGTGTGTGGAAAGTATGTGTGCATGACTGTGTGTTGGCGCTGGAGGCTAGCGTGTGGTGAGGAGGGAGATTCGCACCTCCATGCACGCTGCTGAAAACCTGCTAACCGTTGCATTTACAACTCTCAGTATGGTGAGGTAAACACATTTTTAGTGAAACACCCTCCTCCCCTACAACACTTTTAAAGGAAAAGCAGCAAAAACATATCCAAAATAGTAATGCTGCAGAGGAGGAATTCTCTTTGCCCCTAAAACAAACATTTGCCATTGCCAAATGATGCTTGTCATCCAAATGCAAACATTTCTGATACCATCGCATGGACTTAAGCCTGTTGACAAAACGAAAAGCAAATCATCTGAGGTCGCCGTTCTCACAAAAACTAGCACTGACATAAAAATTTACCCAATCTAATCATTTAAACACTAATTCAAGTGCTCTCGATTTTATTAAAACCATAATATAAATACTCATGGGTATTTTTTCTCTCTTAAGAGGAGAAAAATGAATATCAGACCCAGATTCCTATCCCACAATGCATTTGGGGATGTAAGTTGAGGAGGAGAAAAGACAGAGGAAGCTTTAAATCTGTGTCAAAAAGAAAGACATTAGGCCTTTGCGAGATGTTCATTTAGGAAACCTGGTGTGAAGGTAGGTACGTGGTGGCCCATTAATTACAATAATCACATCGTAGGTGCTAGAATAATTCATTAACTCAGATTTAGTTAAGGCTTCATTTAATAATTCCTTGTTGGTCAGGAGAGTAAGAGACAGGAGAGAGGAACGTGGGAGGGAGACGGAGATAGAAAGAAGGAAAGGGAGGGGAAACTGGAGAGAGAGAGAGAGAGAGATACAGGGTGCCTATTAAACTACAAGGCCTGGATTGTCAATTTGTGTTTGAGCATTCCACTGGGGGAACTGTTCCATCCTTTTTAAGAGATATATCATTTTATAAAAGACCAAAGGGAGGGAAAAGGAGACAAAACTTGGGGGATGGAAGGGTGGTGGTGCTACAAGGGAGGGATAGATGGAGGGAGTTACGGAGGAGGGGCGATTGGTTAGGGAATCAGTTTTGCCTACTATATTTAACTGACCCATAAATCTGTTTTTAAATTCCCCTCCATTTAAAAACGCCCAGGCGAGCAGAAGAGAAGGAAAGGAAAGGAAAGGGAAGGGAAGGGAGGGTTTTTCTTTTTCGCGACGGCTGTTAAGTACCACAATCCATGCATAGCCGGCGCTACATTTATCCTAACAATGTAATTGGTCCAGCTCCCTTGGCTGGTGGCTCAGTTACTGGCCCTCCCTCAGGCACCCGTATATGTGTGTGTATAAGTGTGTGCACACCCCTCAGTCCCTCAAATGAAGAGAAATCCCTGGCTTCCATTGAGACAAAAACTCACTGGGGGGGGCGTGGCGTGCAGGCTAATGCAGCTAATGCTAACATAAACTATACACACCTGCTAACAACCGCACTCCAGGGCTATATGTGTTTGTGTGGACGGTTGGGATTGTGATTGTGGATTGCACCATAGGCAACAGATGAAAAGCAAAGTAGGCAGGCTCACACAAACCCAAGAGCACATACGCACACATACACAAACAATAACCCCCCCCCCCATTCCATCATCCCACACATACACACAGCATTCTCTCCTATTTTCTTTTCTATCTCTCTCACTGAAACAAGCATGTCCAACACACAACCAGACACACACACAAACACACTGCAATTACGAAGAAGAGGACAAAAGCTTCACAGACAGAAGGCAACATAAGGGTTGGCTCCCTGTTTCACCTGGAGCTAAAAATCTAGTGGTGGGGAGTCAGAGAGGAGATGGAGGTGTGGAAGAAGAGATGGAGGGAAGGATGGATGGCATTGAGGGAGGGA
>JAPTGZ010000014.1:30379606-30393081 GCA_029814645.1 Fowleria isostigma | reverse complement strand
GTCTGTTTTAGTCACATGATACACACAGGAGTTAGTACTTGATTGCATAACCATTGTTTCTGATGGCTTTTGATGGTATAATAATTTTTTCCACCACTGCATATTAAAAATACAACCGTAAGAACTTTCTGTCCTTTGCCATCTTGAAACAGAATTTTACAATTTAACAAAAAAACACAATATAAGGACTTCTAAGTCAAAGGAATAGGTTTTTAGTGCTGCAGCTCCACGTTCATGTTTGAGTAATCTACATGTAAATAATATAGTAGCCTTCAAGGTTTATGTATATTCCCTTTCACAGGCTGGGTTATTAATAGCCTCATCTTTCTTGCTGCCTTAAATACAGGATGAAAGATTTTGACATGTTCATAGCAGAGGAAAGGAGGTCTAGGCCATACAAACATTTGTTTTAATTAATCATTTGATTGTAAATTACTGTAAACGAAGGCTTACAGCCCACTGGTTCTTTTCTTTTGCTCTGACATCACCTTGAGTTAAAATTCAGCTATTGCCCCTGTATGTCACATCTGTATCTATTTAGGGAAAATCTTTACAGAGATAAATTATTTTTGAGCAATGAAGGATGAATCTCCTGTGTTTTCTTTGACCTTGTGTGCAAACTACAAAAAGTGGAGCAATCGATCGCTACCCTCTGAAGATACAGCAATATTGTATTGTGGAATGAAGAGTGTGGAAAAAAAAATAGAAGTCAAGCCAGATGAACAGCTGTATTGAGATAAACCGTCACCCCATATGCTGAGGGAAAACAATCTCTGCACATTATGGAGACTGAAGATGAAAAAAATACACTTAATCAACTAACATTGATATTACTTCTGGCAATTAGGAGCATGCTGGTAATGATATGAGTTTTCAGCTGTAAATAATTATGCTGCCTGGGGGCCATACTTTAATTCTCGGCTGTATCTATAAACAATAATCAAACCAACAGCAGCAGGCTAAAAGTTGGAGATTTGTGGTTTGCAAAGCAGCGGTTGAGGAGCAGCTTATTGGAGCCCTGTGGTGATGCCAGTAGTCAGGGTCACCTTCAGGTGCTCTGTCATCTAAACGCCAGTGCGCTAATGCCGAGCTCTATTGATTAGACTGTGCGCATCAACACACATGCAGGTGCACACAAAACACACACATATGAGCTGTCTTCTAAAAGCACATACATACTGATACAGACTTGTGATGCATACATGCAATGCATTTTTTATGCGTGAAGTCTTTCATGTACATACGAGTGCACAGGAATGCCTGTAAGATCAAACATGTACTGCATGTACATATATGACAGTAAATGAAAATATTAGACCATCAAAAGTCATAAAGAGCATAGGACAAGGGCATAAAGCATGATAAAAAACA
This sequence comes from Fowleria isostigma, assembly GCA_029814645.1. Classification (NCBI taxonomy): domain Eukaryota; kingdom Metazoa; phylum Chordata; class Actinopteri; order Kurtiformes; family Apogonidae; genus Fowleria; species Fowleria isostigma. The sequence goes on along the minus strand of JAPTGZ010000014.1, from coordinate 30,391,710 downwards.
GATGGAAACAAAACAATTCAAGATGGACTTTACTTCCTTGAAGGTAGGAGACCAATATAAAATGGGTAATTTTTAGAAGCAATTGGCAGTGTAAGAGTTAACAGACAAACAATATAGAAATAACATATTTATAACCACTTGATTGAGCAAAAGGAATAAAAAAATCTAAATTATACAGTCGCAGAAAAAATTATTAAACCATAAAAAGTCATCAAAAACAATGGTTATGCAATCAAGTACTAACTCCTGTGTGTATCATGTGACTAAAACAGACAGAAAAGAAAACATGGAATGAATAAAAGTACTGTTTTTGTCAATACAATGCCATAGTTATTAATGTAAGAATTTATGTAAGTTTTGGTTATTATCAAGAAAAGAAATGGAAAATGGATAGATATCAGCTCTTAAATAAAACTATTATGAACTATTTTTGTTGTTATCATTATAATTGTCCAAACAAATGTACCTTTATTTGTACCATGCATTAAAATGAACAAGAAATTGAAGAAAACTAGGGTGTTCCAATAATTTTTTCAGCGACTGTATATTTTCTAAAGCACCCATGCTTGAAGTTATGAATAAAAAAATAAATTAGAAATCAGGTAATTTTTAACTAAACATCATTAAAGTTTATTTCTGACATTTTTTGTAATAACTGTACAGCTCCTCAGTTCTGTAGAAAAGAACTTGAACAAAATGATGGACTGGTGCACTACTGCGATAGAAAGTAGTTTTAAAAACAGTCTTATTCTACAAAGTATAAAAAAGAAAGGAAAATATATATTAACAGGAGTGAAAACTTGACAGCTAACTTTCACTCACTGTCAAACAGGAAGTGGCAGCTTGCTGATGTGTAGGGACTAAGATTAAGTGCATAATTAAGGAAACATATGAAAGCCGGCACTGGGCCTGAGATTAATTAGCTGTGTGTCAATATCCTCATCAATATCCGATTAACTAATGACACATGGCCCAATGAGTGCTATTGATCTGCTCCAAGTCTGCTGTGTTAATAGGTTGAAGCCGCCATTCAATGGGGAAGCTGACAGAAAACTGCAAGGAGAGTTTCACAGCATGCAGGAAACAGGGCTCTAAACATGGCAAAATCAGAAATGTCCCCTTAGTCATGAGCAGTCAAATCATATTCATGTAACGTGCTCTCATGGGATTCCAGTGATTGCTGTGACCACAACTGAACTTATTCAGCTTTGCTAGAATTCCCATCCTTTAGTGATAATTAAAAATGACCCCAAAGGATCCCCCTCCCCAAAAAGAAAGAAAAAAAAAGACTCAATCTAGATTAATGGTGGTGGAATGGCCAACATCATAAGTTAGCCCCTTTATGATAATGATTGTAATGATAATAATGAACACTTGGATGAAGGATGAACAATCCCCTGTCCTGGAGTTGAATCCCTATACAGGTTAATTAGGTAAGATAACATCATTAGCCACTCTCATGCCTGCACAGAGAATTAATTGGATAAGATGGAGATTTAGGTCTATATTTAATCGTATAAACGATCAACGACAGCTTAGCCAGGGAATGGGAGGTCCAAATCGGTGGGCATCTTATTTAGATCACATTTAACCAGCTTAATAAGCAAAAAAGATCCCAGTAGTTTGTGCTGAAAAGCCCCCCCTTCACATGCCTAGAATGATTAAAATGCACATTACTGACATATTATTGTGCCTTGTTAACCCATAGGGATCCGGTGTGACATTTGTGGCACTTCCCAAATTCCTTTTTCTCTGTATTCGACAGTCCTAAAGTGTTTTTCCCCCCTTTTTTTTGTAATATTGTCTTCTGTATTTTGTGATTTTTTTTTTTCCAGTGAACATCAGGTATTTTCCAACATTTAATTTATTAATCATGTAGATGTTTATAAAAGTTTAGAATTATTCTATCAAAATCAGAGAAAACTGAAGAAAAAGTGACTTTTTCAGCAAAATATATCATTAACTGAACATAAACGAAGTGTGTTCATCCACTGTCATTGATCCAACTCTATGGGTTTTACTAGTGAATTAATGTTGTAGAAGATGACAGTGTTTCCATGGTAACTGCTGAGCCTCTGAGCATCCAAATGGGTCATATGTGATGACCATAAAAAGATGACAAACTGCACTTTTCACCAATTATTTACATAAATTAGTAGATCAACAGGGATTAAACAGTTTCGATCAGTTCATGCTTTTGGTAGATGGGGGATGTTTGGGTCTTTATGGGTTAACGTTGGATTGTTTTCAGTATTATGGTGCTATAGGTGAGGTTCCTCTTCAATAGCTCCCAATCTGTAAGTTTTAGATCAGGGGTCTCAAACATGCAGCCCGGGGGCCAAATCTAGCCCTCCAAAACTTCCATTTCAGATGAATTAGTCCAAAAATTACACTGAAGACATTAACAGTTAAGGTTGGATAAAGCATTTCAGTTCATGTTCCACAAACAGACCAGTGTGATCTACAGTTAAATATTAACATAACAATCCATGAATAATGACAATTACAAATGTTCTGACTGAGAAATTTTGTGGAAAAAATGTGAAAAATTAACACTACACATTTTCAAACTATCCTTTCACAATAAAATGCAAATAAATACATAAATTAAAACAAATATGAACAACCTGACGTGCAATTTTAATTACATTTAATTTTTATTTTATTGTTTATTTGCACTCTATGTATATATTTCATTATACGCACATATACATCAAGAATTTACTGTAAACGTTATATACATAGAGAATTTTACACAAGCAATATGCTTTGAGAAATATACATCGAGAAGTCTCGTACATAAAGAAATACACAGAGAATTATACTCGGAGACACTGGTTGTAAACATAATGTGTAGACAATATACATAATACATGAATATGGACAGTAATTCACTATTAATATACAACCCTAGCAGCCCGAAAGGGAGAGGAAGGAAGTAGAACTTACTTACCCCCCCATTCTGCCTGCTAGCTCATATTTGTGTAACATAGTGTGTATTGTACATGTTTAAATAATAAGTTGAGGCATAATATTGTCAAAATTCCACTATTTTTTTCAAATGAAAAATGAGATTTCTTTTTCTCAGGTTATTCACACCTTTTTTTGTAAAATGTTGTATGTATGCAAATGTATTTTCATAATTTAATGAAGTTTTTTTTTGTAGTAAAACAGAGAAAAGCTTGGAGTTGTCATTATGTACAGATTAACATGTCTGGCCCCTTGAGATCAAATTGGGCAAAACGTGGCCCCTGAACCAAAAGGAGTTTGAGACCCCTGCTTTAGATAAAACACAGAGTCAATGTTACAAATGACTACTGTTCATCGTTGATACATGTGAGCAATCTCTCTTCCTCAGTGGAAAAGGCCACTAATGGCCTGATGACTTTGCAGACATAAATAAAACTAAGTCTGACTGTTTGTTCTGAGGGAAGCATTAGCTGTAGTTCATGATCTGTTCTAAGGGCAACATTAGTGTTAATATGCCTTATGCCAAACGTGAGTGGGCTGATCCGCCGGGCGTTGTGTACCTATTCTTCACAGCAGCTGTAAAGCTTGCTGGGTTGTCTTTGTCTGAGAAATACGTTTGTCTGCAGTTCCTTCTAAATAATGCATGAGGGGAACTTTTGTGTGGATTGTCATATACTACATAATGAATGTTTACAAAGCAGTGTGAGTACTTTACCTTTACTTTGGGGGAGTTCTTTGTAGTCGACACTCGAATGTGACAAAGCAGTCTGCGTTACTGGTAAAATCCCCTTTGAATCTCTTTGAAGGAGCAGTATGACACACTCCACATTAATAATGAAACACCATTTAAAACACAAACAGGAATACCATCTGGTAGATAAGACCGCCACGCAGATGAAACTTTATCTTGGCACTACTCAACGGTTACAGTTTTGGTAATGGCATGCCGTAGATGGAGTCTGCTAGATATGGAGCCTTCGTAAAAAATGTGAAATTAACTAACAGACATTTTCAGCTTTTGTGTTTTGTATATTTTTTTCCCTTTATGCAAATACATGCACATCATATAATAAGACAGAAACTTGGGATCAAAACAGTTTTCCATGTATTTATGTGATTTAATTCAAACTTTCTTTTTTTTTTTTCTTTTCTCCAGGTGAAAGTGAACATGAGGAGGTTATCTGAAACCATGACTGTGTTGTTTGGGACTGCGTCATCATCGCCTTGACAACTAAGGGCAAGTTGACGATGGAGGAAGAGGGAGAATTCAGACCTCAAAAGGTAATTCTTGAATAATACCAATATTTGTGTGTCAGTTAGTCATGGAATGACATTCTTTATTGCATCATAGGTTTGCTTAATAATCCAGTAGCTATCAGATAACATTACGTAACATCAGCGAAGGCAGACAGTCAAAATGTGTAATTCCCATAAATAAAATACAATAGGCTTGTATGAATCCACCTAAATATACTCCACTGTTGTTCACTTGACGGTGCACTGCTGAAATGTGCCTTTGTAAGTGCACTTTAAAGTGCAAAGAGTACATTTAGAGTCAATATGCATGCAAAATGTCTCTGTTACCCAGCGAAGAAGAAAGAGCCTGCCCTTTTTCTACCCTTATTGTCAGCTGTGTGAACTCTGTCTTAAGGGAGACTGGCTGTTGTCAAACACTAAGAAAAGGCCTCTGTCCACAAGCAAATAAAATATTCTTTGGTGCATGGTGCCCTGTCCCTCTGTGACTATTGAATTACAAGCCTTATCCGTGTTCGAGGGAAAAGAAAAAGAATGTCAAGCGAAGATTTCAGGTCGCACTATGCCATAGAAAAGGGGAAGTGCCTTGACTAGTGCAACACAGAGCCCACTGTCATTGTGGATTAAGGGTTGATTGAGCTTAGCCGACTAGATGACAGAGGGGATGGTCATTCTCAGGGCAGGAGAGGCAGACCAAAAAAAAGTTGCAGGTCAGATATAGTGTCGCGGCATTTTTGGGGAAATATATGTCCATATGTATGTAGTAGTGGTCATAGAAATGTTATGACCATTGACAATAGTCCAGACTATATTTTAAATCATCATGAATTACAGGCTTTTTTTTAAACAAATGTGTTCATTAATATTTCAAGCTTTACATTCTTGAGTATATTTACAAAATCTTTTTTGTTGAAAGCTTTGCATTTTTTTGTTCCATGTTGAAGCAAAAACAAATAGCTTTCCTTCTCATTTTATCTTTTCTTCTTCTTATGTGCATGTTTTGTTTTTTGATTTTCATTGACTTTTTACTTTATTTGTTGATACTATTTATTAGATATATTTAATTTTTTTAATTGCTCATTTCAGTGACTATAATCTGTTGTTTTATTAGTATTAATTTCTCTTCATTGGGTACATTTGTGTTCTGTACATTGTGTTAAAGTTAGTTTTTTTTGTACTAATGCATGTTTACAGCTAATTTATTTGACTTAATTGCAACCATACAAATTTAAGTAGTGAAACTGGGATTGGGAGTAAATAAGTTTTTCTTCTTTTCACTCCCTTTAGGGCTACTAGTGTTGTATTTTAATAATGCATTGCTGTATATATTTGTGTATTAAGTATATTGTATACACGCAATGTTTACAACCAATGTCTCTATTTATATTTCTCTATGTATATATTTCTATGTATATTTCTCTATGCATATTGTGTATGTAAAATTCTCTCTATATATAGTGTTTAGAACAAATTCTCTATGTACGTCTGTGTACATATAATAAATGCATATAATAAGTATTGTGCATGGAGTGCACAAGCTCGAAATAAACAATAAAATTAAATTGATATAAAATGAACACGAGCACAGAATTTCTCGGCAAAGTGTTAACTTGCTCTTATAGCAAATTTGGGGATCAATAAATAAATAGAAATAGAAATACATTTACAACAGTGCTTGATATTTCTGCAGAAATACACCCTTTTACCTCTTTGAAACAAACATAAATGTCCATATAAAAGACAATAATATTTATTTCCTGTAAAAACAGTCCAAAATAGATAATTAATGTGGTCATGAATTGCAAGCTTGATGATAAAAAGCAGTTATATTACTTAGGATAACGTGGTCTGAACAATTGCATATATTTTGTACTGATTTTCAACATCTAAGAGTTTTTTCATATTGGAAGGATGTTTTTGTTAAGAATAAAACTGCATATTTCAGGCATGTTGCTGTGATTAACAAAAAACAATGGTTTGTGTGTGGGTCAAAAACAAGTACATTTACAAGTAAACCTCTTATACATAATTTAGCAGCGCACGGGCTGATGTTGGCAGTGTATGTTTGCATGAGTGTATTGTTTAGTAAGTACATGAGATAATTTAACACAGAGGTGAACTCACATGTGTCTTTGGATTGATACAAACCCCAGTCCAGCTAGTCCATTATACTCTTAAGGACATTTTGGAGGGGGGGGGGTGTTGCGTGTTCAGTTGTATATCTGTAGGAAAATGACTCATTTATGTGGTTAACAATTGGGTTGGCAATCTCAAAAGTTAGGAAGTCTGTATTTGGCAGGAGATGTGCAGTTTTAACAAGTAATGGACTTATGTTACTCACAACATCACAGTTTTACAGCCTGTGTAAAACATTCACACACACACATGTACAAAACACACAAAAATCTCTATTAGTTACGGAGAAAAACACTTTAAAAACAGGAATGTGAGAGTGTCTTTAATTCAATAAAATACACATGTTAAGGAAATGCTGCAAAATACCTCTTTATCTAAAAGTATTATCCGTCTTTTGTGTAGCTGCTGATAAGTGCCATTGGACACAAATAGAAACAGCTGGAAATATAAGTAAAGTGTTTTACTCTCCACAGTTGTTTACACAATCAAGTTTTTTGTGGGCCGTGATAAGGTGCATGGATATCCTGTGGTCTTTGCCTAGTTAATGTGTACGGACCGCACACTGGCTCTGCTTTCACTGAGTTATTACGCCGAGTGTAATTTGAAACAATTACAAAAACACTGGCCCACTTGTTACAACACTCATTTTCCCTCACATATACAAACCACAGATTCAATAGCTTTACATGTTTTTCAATCACACCCAGTGGAGCAGTGTTCAGTGTGAAAAAGTATAGCATTTCATCCTAGCTCGCATGGTATGGGATAATCTTTCACATTTTGCCTGGGGTTTGTTTTGCTATTTCAGCAGAAACTTGTGCAAGCCATGTGAATTACCATAGGAAAAGACGATAAAAATACCAAATGATATTGTATCAGATGTAAATGAATAAACTATTTGAATAATCAGGGCAAATAATTTGTTATCTCTGATAATAAATGGTGTTTATTGTCCTTTACTCCCCAAGATGCATTGCAGAGATAACACTTTTAAACACACAAGCAGTGGATAGATAGTGTATCAGTCCGTGGTGAAGTATTTTGCGCTGAACGGTAAGCTATACTAACAGCTCATTTCGCAAAATATAACTCTGATAACATAAACAAACCATGAATTTCAAGCTTCATTAAAAGTTTTACATGTAGAATGAGTGACCAGGTTGTTCATGTGACGTACAGTTAAAGTGTCTTGTTTGTTCTGACCCATTTCTCACTGTTTTTTTTTTTTTGTTTGGTTTGTTTTTTTACAGTTTTTTTTTTTATAGATGTAGCTGTTTTTCGACCGGGGTCAGTCAGTGATGATCCTTTGCCGTTTGTGGAGATGGACACCTTTGGCAGTGTGAGTACAGTTTCACTTCTGGGCCTCATAACAGTAGAGTTGAACACAAGGAGGTCAGGCCTTGTACCTCCATCTCTGTCTCTGTGAAGGTGCTGCTGCATTCTGACCATTGACATTTAGCATTCCTCCGCGCTGCCTCTGGGTTCTCAATGGGGGATTGAGGGGTGCAGAGGCCAGTGCCTGGTTCTCAAGGGTAAAAACAAAAAGGCTCTTGAAAATCCCAAGGAGTTCCCATGATCCTACGGAAGACCTTGATCCGACTTGTGTTAGATTTCCATTCCACGGATTAGGGCACACAAAACATACATATTTGGCTGATTTATTTTTTCTAATGCCCTGGATATCGGACAATGAATTGCAGCAATTCTTTGGCTGGAACTGGAATACTTTGGATCGTGATTTGCCAATAATGAAGTTTGGCAGAGCAGTCTAGGGAGATTTTTTTTCATTATCATTCACAGCATTCAGGCCTTTGCTGACATTTGTGAGTCTGTGCAGAAGCTTGTAGTGACATTTTATGGTAGAAAGTTTTCAAAGTCATCTTTCAAGGTTTTTTCCAGTAACATACATAATCTGTTAGCATCAAAGGAGCACACATGCATAAATAATTGACTAATTCACTTAAAGGGGGCCAGCGTAGATTAATTAAGCTTGAATACTAATTATGTTTTCTGTCTACACCAACTGCCGCGGATGTTGTTTAATAAGAAACTGTTTGGTGGGTCACAATTAATGTGCACATATGACGCTACACTATAAATTTAGACAGTTTCACATTTTAAGGCCTTTTGAAATAAAATGCTAACCTTATCTTTGGTGTTTTAAAGTTGCTTTGTAGATATCATTCTCATGACATTTTGTTCATATTATTATTTTCTCTAAGCTTATGGATAACAAAGGTGGTTTTTAACGTGAAAACTTTTTTTATTATTTAGCAACACATAATTACTCTCATCCTTATAATGTATTTCTGTTTTTTTATTGCAATGCTGTTGGTATATTTATTGGAACACAATTTGATTTTATTCACTCATGTGCATGTGTGTCTTAATAGTTTCAGTCATACTAGCAGTAACAAATACAAAGCTGACATAATACAATTTACGTACAAATCAAAACTCACGTACTATACACAAAAACGTTCCTGCATGGGTCAGGATTTCAATGTAAAGCTGGTAAAACTCTTGTCAAATCCAGAAACATTTTTGTCCTTGACTATTTTGCCAAATGCACACAACGCTTGTCTGGAAACAGTAGCTTTAAGTGGCTTTATGAAGACAAGGTTCTGCTTTCTGCACTCCCCTGGCAAACAGTGCATGCAGGGACAGAGGGAGACAGCTCAAAGCCGGGGCCTTGTTTACAGCTGCGTGGGGAAGAAAACAGGCAGACGTAAATGAGGGTTGACGGTTTCATGAAGCACAATTGGTTGATGGCAGATTCAATGTGACTGGGCTGGACTGGGCGATGATCCGTACAGTATGCAAAATTCACTTTCTAGCTGGTCTGTGCCCACCAGCCCCTAGCAGCGAGCGGTCTTCCCCAAGCCCTTCTAGCTATGCCTTTGAATGCAACAAGAACTGAACAAGGCATTGTTGTGCTCAATTCTTTCTGACAACAATCACATTTAAAAAGAAAAAAGAAAAATAAGTCACGGATTTCTTTGTCACCAGTTACAAATGATTTTTTTCTCATGTTGACTGCAAAGTAAGCACTTTGTAAGCGAGAGTGGGAGAATCTACGAGGGCGTCAGTAGGTGACATGTTACAAACTGCAGGGCTCCTGCATCAGCTGATGTCTATGTATATTTCACTACAGGCAAATGTGTTGGCACATTATTTTGATGCAGCATTGGAAATTTAATGCACGTATATGTGAGGTGTCAGGCAAATAGTTCCTTAACCCTCCTCTTGTGTTAGGGTTGGCACCGACCTATGGTAGGTTTTAAATGCATAAAAGAACCACATAATATTTATTATAAAATAATGAAAATAAATAAATAAATCACTAAATTATAAAATGCTCTGTTTGAAATTATGACCTTGTGTTGTTAAGGTCAGTTTGGACCCAGTTATAAAAATAAGATTATAAATCAATAATTACAGTTCAAACTGAAATCACAAGTGCACTGTCAGCCAACACACTGACACCAGCTCCTCTAACAATCATGTGAACTTTAGAGGATTCTCATTTTTTCTTGTCATCCACTACACCTACACAAAAGCAAAACAAGCACATACGGTCATGTCCAGACACGTGAGGTCCATTCAGCCTGGAGTTGGTGACTGTCAGAGTGCACATCCAGGGGTATACTGACAAAAGAAGGCCCAGAGCCTCACATCAGAAATATTACAATCAATATTTTCATTGATAAGGAAGAATAACAAGGTAACCAAGAGATGAGAAACAAATTTTATTTCACAACTGACCCATTATCATAAGAGATGGTAACAGAAAGACAACACAAGAGGAAGGTTTATTCTGAATTTATTTACTTCTAATCCAAAGAAAATAAACAAAAATGAGTATTACTCCAAGAATCCTGATGATACTTTTTTATTTCCTCAGGATTGAATTGTTGTTTATTGTTTTAGAAATGCAACATCTGCACGTTCCATCCGGTTATGGCACATTAAACAACAGTCCTTGTATTACAAGGAGCATGCTGTCAATGTCAGTGGAGTCTAGGGAGCAAGATGAGAACCAGGCATTTTTCTTAGCTCTCTAGACAGAGAGGCTCTCATGGCGCTGTGTGGATTAGATGTTTAGTGACAATGACCCAAAGCATTAGGCCTGGGGTGTACTGTATGTACTGTACTCCTTCTGTGTACTTTCCCTGGTGTGTTTACTAGGGTTCTTTTTTTCACAGGAACTGAACTTGAGGCAAAAATACATGTATAGTAATCAGAAGACTTATTGACATTTGCAGGATATGGAGCTAATTTATGTTAGAAAGTGAGAAAAATGGCTTCTGTTTAGAAATGAGACCAAAACAAAACTGTGCCCAGAGACAAGTGATATAAACTGATTAAGAGATCATATTAGACAAAAAGATTAAAAACACTAGAAAGACTGTAGAAATGTGCTCAGCTTTACATAATATCTATATTATATATCTAATAAATGCATTACACTTTCAGTAGATCTAAAATATTCCAAATTACTGGGGTGATAAAGCACTTTTCACAATCCTAAGAGTAGATTTTATGGTATTTCTCCTTTAATTTTCACTCATCACTCCCATGTGCCTTTATCCCTGAAGGCAAAAACATGACTGACAATAAACTGCTTTAGCAAACAAAATATCCACCAGGACAATAATGTTCATTGTATGTGTTCTTAAATGACAACCAAAGTTTAGTACACAAAGCAAAACCAAAGAGACAGCACACACTTGCAGTTTTGAAATAATATGATATTTCCAGTTTTAGGACTTTCAAGAAAACACAAGCAATAAACACCTTATCTTTATTTTTTGACAGAATATTCTGATTCTCAGTATAATGTAAAACTAATGATGATTGCAATTTTTTTTCCCAGCAAAGTTAAGCGATTTATTTTCCCATCACTGTTTTGCTGACTTGTAATTTGTGTCTGTAGCAGGAAAACAAACATTAGCCCCATTCAAAAGTATGCAAAGTGTTTTGAAGAAAGAAAAAATACATGAAAATAAAAGGAGGGACAGAGTCACCACTGATGCTCCATTTCTCAGGCTCATACTCTACACTATGTGAAACACAGAAAAACTGATTGGTACCCAGTCGCAAAGAAAATGGTTTTTAAATAAGTTACAATTAGATAAGCATTAATCTCAGTGGTATAAATGAATGTCTTGCTGTAGGGCTTGTTGAATGTAAAAACAGATTTACAAAAACTCCTCTTACCAGATTGGTCTGGAAGTAGTCCCCCTCTATTTTAATTGCTCTGTCATTTAGAGTTGAAATAAGCCCCCCCCACACACACTCATTCTGCCCCTTGATTTTGCCTTTGAAATTAAATATTGTATACAAATACATGCTGTTCATGGGCATGAGCACAGTTCATCATTGAAATCTGCATAAAATGATGCTTAAAAAGCTCCATACGCTTTGAGCAACAGAGCCCTTTTATATGGTGCATTCTTATGTAAACATATCCATAACAGAAACAACTAGTTCTGCCTTTTACCTCAGCATTCTTATTGTTCTGCTTGTCCGCAGAAATGAGAGAAATGTGGGACTGCAGAGATTGTTCCACATACTCTTGATTTCAAAGGAACCCATACTTGCTTTCATACATCGCCTCTCCATTTTCTTTTCATGCCATGCCATTCTAGACCACCTACAGCATTAAAAACAGATAGATAGATAGATAGATAGATAGATAGATAGATAGATAGATAGATAGATAGATAGATAGATAGATAGAT
>JAPTGZ010000014.1:30364644-30379037 GCA_029814645.1 Fowleria isostigma | reverse complement strand
GATAGATAGATAGATAGATAGATAGATAGATAGATAGATAGATAGATAGATAGATAGATAGATAGATAGAGATTTTTCTCTCTCCTTTGAGTGGTTGTGGGTTAAATTCATGTAAATGAAAGTAATGAGAAGTGTGCCTGGATTTCCATACTCATTTGCACACCGCAGCCTGTGAAAAAAAAATGCATAATTTCCAGGAGACTGTTTTTGCTCATTCATTTTAGAAACAAGGAGGAAGTATTTTAATGTGACCTTCATTACACATTCATGTCAACTTTTCTTATCTATTTATGATTAAATTCTTTTCCACTCCTGTTGTTCAATTAGTGCTTGACCCCTTTAGCGGCGATGTAAATTAAATGACATTTCAGTGTCGTCCCATATTTAAAATACTGCGTTAGTTGCGGATCATAAATGATGATCTTCATTCTGCAGCTAATTTATTCATTTAACAATTTCCCTCCAGAAGTTACAGCAGAAGGCTCTGCAGCAACCTAAGCAGAAGAAATCCAAGTCGGCTGAATTTCTGATGGGTGAGTCCTGCTTGATGAGTTATTGCTCATAATTTGTGTAAGGATTAATTAACTAATTACAGACAAATGGCTTTGGGCTAAATTTTGCTCTTGCTTGTCAGGGCGCAATTTGTAATTATTTTAATCATTTCTTCTTCTTCTCTTTTTTTCTCCTCCTCCTGCAAGATTCTGATTTAATTTTAACCTAATTGTGTTTTAGTGTCATTTGAGGAGGATGCGCTTAACATTTTGGGGCAGACAAATCACCAATAGAAGAATTTCTGTGCCATTAAATATGTTTTGTTTGTTAATGAATCACTTTGACCTAACTGTTGTGTTCCCCCGTCATGTCACTGTTTGTATTTTCATTTATGCTTCTATTTATCTTGTCAGGGAGAGAGGATAGAGCTGCTGTAGTGGGCATAGAAAACCCAGCTTTCGATGGAGGAGGAAGCACCGAGCTTTCCGTTCCTCCAGTTTGGCTGGGGAGAGAAATTCGAGGTGACAGGCCAGATAGCACCCTTGCAGCTCACCAAAAAAAAATGGAGCTGCAAGCCCCTGCCAAAGAAAGAGGTGAAGCTTCATTCTTCATTAGCCTCAAATTTGTTGACAGTAGATGTGTTCCTGATCTAACCTTTCTCTCACTCCCCCTTTCTTTTTGTCTTTCTGTGTCTCTCCATTCGGGGGGCCCTTGGTCCCTGCATTCCAAAGCAAGCGTGTCCTAACAAGCAACCCTCGTATAACTTCTTCCTCCGCTGGAGAACGCTACTGTAGTGGGTGTTCTATCTCTATCTAGAAGTACCCTCGACACAATCAGCCTTGACTCCCACTCTCGGCTACATGCCTTGTGGTGGGCTGGAGTCATAGGAGAGTGCATTTACATACGCTACTACGCTACCAAGCAGATCCGCTGTCTGTGTGGTGTACTCACAACGCCCCCGAAACACGGCTTAAGGCCAATCAGGCATACGAATATGCCCCCTTATAATTCAGTATGTCAGAGAGAACTCTTGAGGAATGGGATGGTAAATTAGGATGCGTTCAAGGTTGTGAGTGTGCCAGTTTTCTCAGGGATGAGTCACATGTTAGATTCTTGATTTAATGTGGTTTATTTTGCTTTAGCTGCATGGCTAGTAATTATTAGCAATTATTGTTGTATTTCATACATTAGAGGTAGGCGTATACTTCACATTAGCAATATGAATAAAAATATTTTTAGTTCATGTTAAATCATCAGAGTTTCAGATATAGGATTAATTAATCTAAAGGAATAGATTTTATTGGCTAAAGATCCTTTTAAAACCATTCTGAACTTTACTTTTATGTAGTTTTACATTATTGTGCAACACTGAGTTTTGATTTTGAAAACAATGGCAATCTATGTATCATTTATTATTTATTTGTTATTATTTTCAACAGGAAGAGAATTATTCTGTGTGTTTAATTGTATGTATTAAGCCACTTCATGTATACACTGACACTAGATGTCTGCGCTGCCTTGCAAAAGAGAACAATAATTACTGCTCAGTGAGGCAGTTTGTGGTTAAAACTACTTTTCCCTGAGAGTCCTCTTCAGCACATGTATTTTAAGAATAGAAAAGAAATTAACACTCTATTGAAAAATAAATGTTGAAACTAACAGCAAATAGCTGCTTCACATGATTGCACAACTCTGTTTCACTAGAAAGACTGAAAAATAAATAAAAATGCAAAAAATAGCAATTTACAAAATCTGTCCAACATTTAGTTGTAACATGTATTTTTATTCCAAAGCATAATATATGATTCACAGTTTATTAGGATAATTATAAACTCACTATACACACACTATATCTCATCATAACGTGCTTTTAAAAGGGGGGATTGTAAATCATACTATAAAAGAAAGAAGGTTTTTGGTTCTGTTTCATGTTGAGTGTAGGATTTACATAAAATATAAATCAAAGACTAAATCACCAGTAGCAAAATTGGCAGCAAAAAATAAGCATTAGTGATTTTAAATGAGGAAAAGGGACTCGTGTGCCTTCATTGAGAGATTACGATGTATTCACTGTTTGTGACACTTCTAGCTGCCCTCTCCCATAGTCTTTCATTACCTCACATTCTGATTTTAGTGTAACTCTGGCTGGCAAGAAGTGCTAGTTATTGATATTGTGCATGTAAGAAAAGAGAATTGAAATTTTCATTAGAGAGATGAACTGGAGGACAGCCAGACTATTTAGGTAAATCACAGATATGATTCAAAAGGCGATCCACGAAGCTTCTACCATTATGCAAATTTGTGTGTGAAAAAAGAGTTTCATAACCTCAGAGCTATTTGGAGAGAAATTGTTCAAACTCTATGTTAACGATGTAGAAGGATTTAACATGTGAATTTCACAGCCAATTTATGGCGCTGTGGAAGAGCCATACGGCTGCTTCTCACTTAATAAGTATTTCAGTGTGACTGTTTAACTTAGAGTAAGGAAAACGTTATGTAGATATTTTATACGTGCTAGAAAGTGAGTCAGGGAGCTGTTTTGGGTGGTGGCCTAGTGGGCGAGTGCTGCTCCTATGCAAACACACTTACTCACATTTTTATGCATCTGAGCGCCGATACCCTCAGCCTTCTATAAAGGTGATCCTTGTGTGGAATATATAACGTGATTTAATGCACCATGCATTTTTTTGCCCCACAACTTGAGAAATACAAGTAAAGCAATTTAGATTTGAGTGAAATATTCAAGGCCTGTAATGAGAATGATTTGGGGTTAAGAAAGCTGCTTGGTGGGGTGTACCCTTAATAGAAATAACCCTGGAGCCATTAGATTCCCATAAACTCTGTGGAGCAGACTTGATACCCATAGGTCAGTGATTGCTAATAAGAAGTCAATGAGACATGGGCTTAGGATATTTTCCTTTGGATCTGCTCCTCCAAAACTGCCTGCTCCTCTAGGCTGCTGACCTCGGAGTATTTAGAAGGTATTGTCTTTGAAATTCCAGGTACTTTTGAGCTTGTAGACTTTCTCATTAGTTCCTTTTGAACATGGCAAACATATGGCAGTTGTATTTAAGAGATTGCCTGCCATGACCTTTTGCAGCATGCTAATTAGGCCCCAGAGCACCACAGGCCGTAGAGAGGTGCACTGAGAAACCCAGCAGTCTCATTCTCAGTCCTCTCTCTCTCTCTCTCTCTCTCTCTCTCCTCCCGTCTCATCTTGGCTCTGCCTTATCTGGTAGCAGCCGCTGCCCCTGCCCTTCAACAGTGTGGGTTTCAAAATTAACATTTCGCTTCATGTGCTTCTAATAACCACTGACCTGAACCTGTACAACTCCCCTCTTCCCTTCCCCGCCAACCCTACGCCAACTCCCAACCCCTCTTTCTCCCATTCTCTCGCTTCTTCCACTTTCCACAGGAAATGAACACGCTCAAAATTACTTTGACCCGTCGTCGGCAGAGCAGACAGACCCAAGGCATTGCATGATGGCTGGGGTCAACACTGAAGATGAGCTAGAATTAAGTATGCCATTCACTGTCATAATAGTTCTCCTTGGTTCATTAAAGTGAGGTGAGGGAGATCACTGGTAGCAGCCTCCATTTGTGACAGCAGGACAATCTATGTAAATACACCAAGTGATGGCATCAGTAGATTGGCTACCCAACTGTCCGCTGTCATTGACGAAGGTCACATATGATTGGTCAGTTTTCATTTCAACATGGCTTTTTCTTTCCTCCGACAAATGACACGCAGAGCCATATCAATAGTTTGCAGCCCCCTGCTAAAGTAGGCCTATTAAAAGTGAGCTCTTGGGAGCCAAGTAATATGCATGTTATAATGAAACATGGCTATTAATGGAGAAGCCATTTCACCTGTATCTTTTGGATATCACTGCCGTGTAATATCAAAGGATTGGCCAAACCAAATCTCATCACATGATGACAGGCTGGGTAACAGGCATGTTAATACTCCTATTTCATTACCCCTCTGCATATACTTGATTTTCACCCCTCTCCAGCCACAGCTAATATCTCTGGTTTGCATGTTCAGATGTGATTTAGATTGACTTGTCTGATAAGTAGAAAGTAATTTTGAGGCACACAAGTGCCTGTAATTTTCCAGTACCTTTGAAGGTATTCATTGTGTGATTGTTTTCAATTGTAGCGATGCTGAATGCAGATGAAAGGAGGTTATATGAAAGAATGGCCGCTTTACTGGATGAAGAAAATACCTTCATAGATATTCCTGGTATGTATGTTTACACTAAGACATTCATGTATTAGACAGAGACTGGTTTTAATAGAAAAATTTACTTCATTAATTTTCAGTCAAAATTAAAGCTGGGACAGAGGGTCAGTGAGAACATTTTTATTTCAGTTTCATCCTGAAATTTATTCATTTATTTTTTTCAATGTTATCTTTATTTTCTATATCTATGTCAGTATGTCAATTTATTTTTAAAATTCAAGCAATTTTTCTTTAATGACCCTTATATCATTAAAAAGGTATAACACATTTAATAACACATTTAACCATTATCTTTTAGAAATAGCTGAGAAATGTAAAATAACAACTCCAGTGAGATGTTTTAGGAACATTATCATTAAGAAAAGGTCAAGACGCTGTTGTCTGCAACAAACAAAATAAAGAGAAGCTTCATTTTCGGCTAACACTGAGAGCAACATGAACGCAGAACAAAGAGGGTGAAGAGACATGGACCCTCACTAGTGCTTTCCAAGCACAGGCCATTGTTTCACAGTAGACATGCTCAGTTTCATGTATATACAGTATGTAGCCAACCAGGCAACATTTAGGTGGTTTAAGCTTAGCATTGTTCTGGGTGAAGACAGTCGCACCAGATCCTGTTGACATGACGCACATCTCTCTTGTAATTCCAGTGCACAAGTGATGGGTTTAGGTCTGCTTCAACAAGGTAGAATTTAGACTGCTCATATTATTTTCCATTGTCTTGGATTTAGCTGTACCACCAAGATTAGCGGTGCCATCCATTGTCTTGGAATGTTCATGAAATCCCACAGAAAAGTAAAGAGGATCTTGGATTAACAGTTTCTCCATGCAATAGGCTGAGAGACAGGGAAGGAAAGAGAGCGAGGACGAACGAGAGAGCCTCTACTGCAGTACTGTTGGAGTCCAACTGTGGTGACTGCCAGTTTGCACTTCAACAAGCTACAATAGACTTCAAGACAATCACCTTATGCTGTTGTATGGATGCCTCCCACTGGTATAGGTTGAAAGTCTTCTTTGAAACTGTAGAATTGGCTCAGTGTTTATCAGAACTGATCCTGACATTTTATGTCTGCTTCTCAGGCTTTTGTCCTCAGTTGTACACCCTGTCACAAAGCTCCATACACAAAAAATAGCGTGAAAGAGACACAGTATTAATGAAATGGACAGTGGCCAGTATTACAGGGGAAAAAAATGTAGAAAAATCCCTTCTGTGTGTTTCAGATCTTCCTTTTTATCTTGATAAATTGTCATGTTTTGGCTTCTAGATGAAAGACCACAGAACAGGCATTCTATTCATTTTAGTTCTCTGTAAGGCGTTAGACATTGGTATCAGCTTCAATGTAAAAAGAATTAGGCAGTGATAACAGCTTTGGTTGTTTTACATATTGGACTGCACACGTTGAATGCACAGATGCTTAATACCTTGTGCTTTCCACCAACGAGGCGGAGCAGCAAAACTAAAAAGATCCAGGCAGCAGGTTAGATCCTTGAAATGGTGCTCATCTGCTTTCAGTAATGAAGTCCAAGTTTCTACCTACACAAACTAGCATTCATTTTATGAAAAAGTGAAGTGTTTTGAAGTAGAGGCTGATTTATGCTGAGAAAGAGTAAGAAAATGCTAATTCTATTTACACTCATGCTACTTATATTTGTCTTAAAATACAGTCAGTTAAAAATACTGGTAGTGACATTTTAAGATTTCTAGATCTCTCCACATTAGACAAACTAGAGATGAATGACTGTATATGGATGACTTTATATAGTTATTATCCATCATTTCTGTTTTTTTCTGTTGTCTTGACAATAATAATAATAATAAAAAAAAACAGATATTGATCAAGTAACTGTTAGCATAAAAAATAGCAAGACAGGCTAATGTGTCCCCTTTTTCTTCTGTTATACTAAATCAATGGTTAATGTCAGTTACAATGCACACACATCATTGTGACTGTGTATGCAGAAAAAGGTTACTCTGCACATCCTTCAGTTTGTGTAAGGTTGTTCGGATTTTTATGTGTGCATATTCATGTTTGTGTATGTATGCATGCTCACTGATGCGTATCTCTCCAGGTACGCTGCTACCCTCCAGGGATGAGGAGGTGTTGGAGGTGAAGGCGGGTGATCCGGTGCTTCAGCAGCGACTGCTGCTCCATGGTGGAGCTGATGCCTCGGGCGCCAGGCCCTCCCAGGCCCATACCATTGCCAAAACCCAGGCTAGGGCTGGTGCTGGGGTTGGGGAGAAGGCTGGAGTCGAAGCAGGGAGGATGATAATGGGCAAGGAGAGCACTGTAAAAAGTAATCACATACTGTTTTACATTTTATTTTGTGTATGTGTTGCATTGTTCTTTTTTTTTTTTTTGCATAGTGATATTGTGCAAAAAAAAAACAAAAAACCTCAGTGATAAATTGCCATATTATTTGATTGGACAATATTTAATATTTGACAATTATACTGAGATTTAGATTTTTTTGATGTAAAATGCATACAGTGATGGTGGAATTTTTTAGATTATTTAAAGGTATGTAATGCCAGTGTCATATTTTTTGCAGCGAGGACAGCAGAGGATGTGATACCCCACTACGCTCAGCAGCTGAGGGAGCGTGTGCGGCCTGACATGATCACGCTTGGCAGCCTTTCACTGCAGCAGGTCAGAGCTACAAAGAGGAATATCTGTGTCACCATCCCATATTCACCAGCACATCAGCCATGTCCATTATGCTGTGTATCAGTAGCTTTGGCTAATGGATGCAGTGTGTGCATGTGTGTGTCTGCGTTTGTCTATTCACATATATATATTTATATATATTATGCAGTACATACTCTGCTCAATAATGCTTGTTTTTTAAGACATTTACTTTTTTACTTCACTATCACACCTTTACTAGTTTCATATTTTATTCTCTGTGCATATACTATAATCTGACCTGAATCCTCAGCTTTTCCAGAACATCCTGCATACTGAAGGTATTTCATAGGTTAAATAACCCAATCATCCTCATCTAGGAAATGAATACATTCTCCTGTAATCTGTATGATATCCTCACAGTTTTGTTCTGTCTTTGAACTTTGTTGTGCATTATTATGCATATTTGTTTCTGACAGAAGCTGAATTTCTTGATTCTTTACCCATCTTATGGTCTTTTCAGGAAAAATAGAGCGTGACTACTTTTTATTTCCCAAATGGGGAGTAGGGATTTTCTGTACTAGCGTTAAGATCTGAAGCTTCTTACGAGACAAGTGTTTGTATTCCATTACTCAGAAAAGAAATGTGAGTGAATACAACGACATGGGGTTTTCATTGTGTTTGCAAATCTAGATTGCAAGAAAAATGAAACATTAATGCATATGTAAACAGAATACAGAACTTCTATCCACTGTATTTTTAGTTATAATCTCTCTTGAAAAGGGAGGAGTGTCGTATTATATGAATAGAAAGTAAATGTAATTGGGGAAAAAAGGTTCAACAATATATCCTCATCACTTGGAAGCCACAGCAACAGTTGAGTCATCCTCAGTACTGGATAATCAGTAGCATCTACTGTGTACTGTATCAGTATTGGGATCAGTGTTATCTTATTCTACCATAATATGTATGCACTCTCCTACTGTTTCCACACCCACCTCCCATTGAAAGCACATTATCCACCAGAGATTTCACATCTATTTTAAAAATAATAGTGTTTTTCTTCTGTCTCTATTCTGTCGTACAAAGCCTCTACAGGGCGAGACGCTGTCACTTAGCAGTGTCAATGCGTCTGAATGGGAAGTGTGAATGTGCTGACTGAATGTAAAACCGGCAGAAATACTCATCAAACGCTACATGTCTTTAGGGTCTGGCTCGGTATCGATTGCCTGCAGATTGCATTACAGTTGCTCCTTGTGCTTAATTCTGCCATTATGGTTTCACTGCACTGTTTCATAAAGCTGCATCCAAAGAATTGCACACGTGTATTTACACACATTTTCAGCAAGCTGCTCAGAAAGGACCGCTGAGGAGGAGTGAGTGGGCAAAGAGAAAGAAGAGACTTATAGCCCTTTTCACCGGGAATTTTAAGGTAAAGGCCCATGTACCGAGGGATGTGTTTTATTTGACTGATTCTTTTTTTTTTTTTTTTTTTTTTTTTTTTAATTATGGGTTTTAAGTCATTCATAACATCATTTAACTTGGACACAAAATGCTCATCGAGTTGTATTTCAGCAATGGAATTATCTATTATAAACCCACCAAATTCATTGTGCTTTTTTATGTGCATTTATTAAAATATGATCACATTATCATCCCATATTATAATTTTAATTGTTGTGTTTAAAACTAATTTAGGCTGTCAGTTAGATGAGAAAGCTAATGACTAATAACTGTGCCGGTTATGCATCTACTTTAATATTTCACAGGATCCCCATTCACAAAGAGATGGCGACAGTGCATTAAGAGAAGTACCACAACCGAGGCTCAACACGCTATTTCAGGAGTAAGTCCAGTCCGTTTCATATTTCTTTCCATATGTACAATTGATGTCACATGACTGTAATCAGTAATTGTGTGAAAATCATTTGTATTCCCACTGACATTCAAGGAGGCATGTAATTCATATGTCCTCTGCATGGCTTCGCCTGTCGACGGGCATTGCATTGTGGGTAGTATGGCTGCAGGGCACAGAAATCTGTCCATGTCATGGGCTTGGAGGCGCATCAATTCTTGGTCCATCCACTTTAGTCAGAGATCACACATCACATCTTGTACTGAAGGGCCCACGGGCATCAGCTTAGCATGTTTAAGTTTTTAGTAATTACTACTACTATACTGGCTGATGTGATAAAATCAAAATACTACTGTACACATCAGTATCTTCACTCGTGTTTGGTTGCTTTATGGGTGGGTGGTAGTCGGACACCAGCCCTGTCAGATGAATGTGGCTCGGAGTTTAGCGAGATGACCTCCTCTCGACAGCCTTGAACCCTGTAAATTCCTTCTGATATCAATGGTGGGTGGCTATTAGACATGGGAGACTTTCTATGCATCACCTAGGGCTACATCTGCCTGAAATTGAATGAGAAATGATTTCACTTTTTCTCTCTCTACGCCTATAAAAGAAAAAAAAAATAAAGAGGAGGGACGTGTAGCTGACTTGTGGTTTTTGTAACAAATGTGTAATTCATTTGTTTCCACTGTTTCTGATTTAATGGAGGTCGAGTAATTGCATTAGGAAGCACATTGTGCCTTGTTGTGAACTGATGAAAGCACATGTAATACTTTTGATAGGCGAACAGAAAGAGGGAAAGAGAGGGAGAGAAAGGAAAGAAAGACCCAATGCCTGCCTTTGATGCTGAGCATTTATTTGCTGAATTATCCTTCCTTTTACAAGCATCTTATCCCCAGTCACAGGCAGGCCAGGGCCCCTGTGATATTGCTTTATTTTGAGGAATTAAGAGAGGTGGCGAGCAGACAGGGTGAAGCAACTGCTTATTACATTACCACTGATAAGATTGAAAGGCTGGGAAAAGGGGAGAGTGAGAGAGAGAGAGAGAGAGAGAAAGAGAGGGAGAGGGAGTGACCCAGTGGAAAGTGTTTTGTTGTGGTGTTATTAGATTGAGCTCCTGTTGGCTACAGAGTGGAACAACACAGAGTCCAAAATGCAGGTGGCTGTTAACAGCATTAGCTGCTTGTGCTTGTGTGTGTTGTACATGTTTTTGTGTGTATTTGTGCACGTAGCAGCAGAACCACTGAAAGCCCGTCACTCAGAGTGCTGGGTGAAGGCCAGGAGGAAGCAATGGCCAAATACAGCCAGATGACAGAGCACCCGGGATCCTCCTCCTCGTCATCACAGCCCCTGTGGCAGGTAAGATCTGTTAAACGCTCTAACTGTGGACTGAGACACACACAGGCAGGAAACGGGACGCACAAACAGGAAGTGGCATGCCCCGTAACTGCTAAGAGGGTCACAGGAGAGGATATTGATCCTGGAGTGTTTACAGATTGTCAGAAGAGGAGGCAAAAGGGTGGGTGCAAAACAGTCAAGTGATGTAATATTGTGAAATCACGCAATGAATGGATCTGTTGAAGAATGGGCATATTATATCCCCGTTTTCATATTTTTTTTCACATTTTTCCCCCTTTTATTTCACCAGTTGGTACTGTATGTGCACATTACTATACAAAGGCACACACATTCAGATGGTAAACAAAAGGCTTTCAGAACCACTAAGCTAAGTATCAAGCCACATTATTTTTTTTTATATGATACAAAGATTTTTTTTTTTCCCTCCTGCTTTGTGGATGTCTGTGGTTTTAGGAATTTCAGTAGGAGGGAGAAGGAATCTTTGGAGGTGAAAAAGGAGAACAGAGGGAAAAGGAGAGAAAAGAACCAAGTGGGACAGAGAGAAGGAAGCTGCAGCTTTAGCAGTAGCATCACCAGCTGTGGGAGGAGTATACTGTTTTGTTGCATCTGGGGATGAGGCTGCCATGCCACCATGCTGGCTTAAAGATGTAATGAATCTTCAGTCGGGGGCTTTCCTTCCAGGGTGACAACTGGCTTTGAGGAAGGTTGTAAATGTAGGGGAGATTGTGGTATAATTCCTCAGACTGGCGTTTGTGCCCCCCAGTCACCATTCGATTATCTCCCAAATTGCTGTGTTTCACTGAGATAAAGATTTTTTATGGCTTGCTGACTTGAAACAACCGGCACAGGCAGAATAGGGGGCAAAAGAGGGAGAGGGAAAGAGAAAAAGAGAGAGAGAGAGAGAAAGCAATGGCCAAACCTGCCACGCATAGTAATTTCCTTTGGTAAATGACAAAATCTTTGTTTATATGACATTTCCCTAAAATTACTGCAGCGAGATGAATCTAAAATATAAAATGTCACATTTGGCATGCAAAACTATGAAAATATATTTCTGTGCAAAATTCATGGAGGCATTTAATTTAGAACGTGTTTAATAACTAAGGCAGCCTGCATCAGTAATCCTGCCCGGAGGTCCCAAAAAGATTGTCATATTTATTCTCTCCTTTCTTCACCCCCCTCCTTCATTCCGAAGCCAAAAAATTTTAAGGGTAAATGTTCATTGTTAATTAAGATTTACTAATTAAAATGAAAATAATTAACGAGAAAGCTTAATCTCTGAATATTAGCCCATACTTAGAAAGAAAGGAAGTTTTTGTATGTGGCATTTCCTGTCTCTATTAAGAGTGCATTTTGTGTGATCAGTCAATGTGTGGAAAGCCCTGAAAAGATATTTCAGCGAAAGAACGGCCGCTTGCCAGAAAAACCACAGAGGATCCCTCACTGGAGCCTTTGATCTCATCTGTAGGAGTGCTGTAATGTTATGGCACTTTAGGCACAACTCAGGCTTGGGGCAAACAAACCACCTCTGATATGGAAAATTGGCTCACTTCACCTTTTACCTTCCCCTCACTGTCTCCACTGTCTCTTACGATGCATCTGCGAGCATGTGGGCCAGATAATAACAATACATTTTAAAGACATACATAGTGCAAATTGGACACCGGTGTGATGTCATTATTTTTTATTTCTTTGCTTCTTTCTTCTCCTTTCTCCTCCTCCTCTTTCCTTCTAGTGTGCTAGCGAACGTGCCATCTTCTCAGTGTAGGAGTTTGGAGGCCTCCGTTACTTCCTCCCAAATCTAACATATGTGGGCTAAACCGCTTTGCCACCAATTATCCTAATTTTTCTTCTGCCTAAATTGTTTTTGTTGTTGTGGCATGCCAAGATGCTCATAGTAGGGAGATTTAGGGGCATTACTAAGGACTAAATGCACACATTTCTCTTTTTTTAGACTGGCATTTCAATGGGCAATCGCAGCTGCTGATTGGTATATGTGTGAGTCCAAGGCTACTGTACAATATACTGTAAAACAAACCATGTATGAGTGAGTATTTGTGTATGTGAGCACATGTACTGTAGCCCCTGAGTGCTACTATGTCATCGATTGGAATTGAGGACTTTAATTGCCAGACACTCAAAATTTGCCCTAGGGAGTCAGTGAACACAGTGTAAATTCAAGTACATAAAATAAATGGGTATTAAGAGATGCGCCTTCGATAATAGGAGAAAAATAAATTCCACCACTTAGGACAGAATTAAAATAGAACAGGATATAGGGTAGAATGTGCATCATGGTAGCAGGACGACTATAGCTAAAGTTCAGTGAGAATATTAGGACTCATTTTCAGGGCACCGGCCAACATCACTGCTGAAGTTTCATAAATATAAATATAAATAGTGACAAAGACCAAGTGGTTCTTTTTA
Organism: Fowleria isostigma; assembly: GCA_029814645.1. Taxonomy (NCBI): domain Eukaryota; kingdom Metazoa; phylum Chordata; class Actinopteri; order Kurtiformes; family Apogonidae; genus Fowleria; species Fowleria isostigma. The sequence continues at coordinate 30,366,034 of JAPTGZ010000014.1, read as the reverse complement.
AGCCAGATTGACTTTTCATTCAAGAGATGCCATAGGGGACAAAAGACTGAATATGTATTTATATTGTTCTCTGATTATGTTCCATATAAAAAAGTAAACTGTCTAGCCAGCTTACCCTATTACTCATTTTAAGCCCTAAAAAAGAGGCACATGTCACCAAAACAAACACGCAAATAAACAACAAGTGGGCTGATGTAGCCTGAAGGTTAGTGGGATGAGCTTGCTACCAGAAAGTTGGCGTTCTGAAACCGTCATTTGAATGGGCAATCTGGCCATAAATATCACTCTTAAGTCTGATAACAAGCTGATTACGTGCCCTTAAGCAAAGCACATAACCCCTAAATGCTCGAGTGAATATTGGTGGATGGAAGGCTGCAACTGTCAAAAGCATCTCTCACATACAGGATATGAATGGAGCTTTTGGTCAAAAACCCCCTCCATAGCTGATAGATTGAATTGCACACATATACAAATTGATAGTTTAGAGGGAGTCATTCTGTCTTGTCTGCAAATACCACAGGCTTCCAAATGATAAACAATACAAAAAGAACTGTCACATTTCTAAAACTGAATTCTTCGTATTCAGAAAACAAAAAAAAAAAAGTGGTTTCCTAACATTTAGGGTAAGGAAATGAGTCTAAAGATGGCTCATTTCTACTACAGATTATGTTGAAGGAGGTAACCTAGAAAATATGCAATAATCAAAATAGTAGCCATCGGATAATTTGAATGAGTGCAGGGACATAGGGATTAGATAACAGGATGAATATTTGTGTGTCAGTGCCAAGTAAAATATTTACACTTATGTGTGTGATACTAAAGTTTTTTTTATTAATTGTAATTTTTAAATATATAAACAGGTTATGAAAGTAACAAAATAGAACAAGTGACAAATAAAACATAGAACTTAAAAATAAAATGCAGAAAAAAAGGAAGAGAAAAAACCTGCTCAAACAATGGTTGTGGTGCAGGTGGTAGTCCTGTGATAGTGGCAGCCCACTGGTGTATGAGTGTGAAGCTTTTATTGTAAAGTGCCTTGAGTACCATTAATGTGTAGAAAAGCACTATATCAGTACATATCATTTACATCAAGGGTCTCAAACATGCGGCCCGGGGGCCAAATGCGGCCCAACAAAGGCTCCAAGGGGATCGCAGGATGAAGTTGAGAAATGCAAAAATGACACTGAAGATACTAAACAATCAACGATGTAGATGTACAGACCAATATAATCTAAAGTGGGTCAGACCAGTTAAATACTGTCATAATTACCTATAAATAATGACAAACACATTTGTCTGTTTGTTTTAGTGTTAAAAAGTAAAATTACATGAAGATATTGACATTTATAAACTATCCTTTCACAAAAAAAGTGAAGAAAATGAAAAAAAT
>JAPTGZ010000014.1:30339649-30351348 GCA_029814645.1 Fowleria isostigma | reverse complement strand
GTGTGTGTGTGTGTGTGTGTGTGTGTGTGTGTGTGTGTGTGTGTGTGTGTGTGTGTGTGTGTGTGTGTGTGACTTTCCTGCAGGTGGTTAGATTTTTTTCTGTGTCTCAGTAGAGTTACGTTCCAAAGTGTGATATCATAATGTAATGTGATAATATGATAGTCCTGTTTTGTAATGATGCTTCTATACTTTTCTTACAAGACTGTCTTTGATGATGACGCAACGCTGATAAATCATGAAGTGAATCAGATTCATAGATAAGATGATGGTGGATCAGGTGTAGTCGTAAACAGTTGCTACTGCGTATAGACGTAGCTATTGACTTCTGCTAATGGTATCAAGGATCTCGTTCCTCATTTTAAAAACATACTCTTCCTTTTTCCCATCGAGTGATCCAACGTCCTAGCCCTTCTCAGAAATAAAATACAGGCTCATTTGGAATTGATCTACTACAAAGACGACTGGCTAGCGTCTTTGTTATTAATACATCCCCCTTTTTTCCCTTTTCTTTTTTTGCACGCACAGCTCATCTTTATTTAACAGTTCTCAAAAGTTTCTGGGGTGCTCTGCTTTAAACATCACACAGGCTTTTTAATTACAAATGAGTTGTGACAGGTCTGCTGGGTAGCACCCTGGCCCATTTTAAACGTGATGCCGGCTGACAGCTTGGCAGTGTTCTCCCAGCACTGAAACATGTGGAAGAAATTGGTCTTTTACATTTCACAGCTTGTCGCTTCCTCCGCCGGCTGACCTGTGACCCCCCACAGAGATCCTAACGCCCACAAGGGAAGTGTCCCCAACGAACTGACTGCCTTTCCAGAGAGAGGGAGAGAACGAGGGAGGGAGGGGAGGCACTCACTATGGGAGATTTATGTTCTGCCACACAAGGCAAGGGGTACCGGGTCTCCTCAACACATTGGGCTGCAGAGTCAGGCTCACACACAGACACAAGTGTCAGCACACATACATTTCTTCAGCCAGGTGATGAGGTTGCTTGAGAAGTGAACCTGATCCGTAAGAGAAATACCGGATCAAAAGGTGTCCTGCACAACACCTCATCCACACTGTTCTCTAAGCAAACCTGACATTTGTGCCTCATTTACATACAGATCCGTTCATGTTGCATTACCTCTGGAGCGAATTATGGCATTCAGATGGGGAGATTACGTCAAGGTTGAAGGGAACGATTGGACGGACAACTTTAACCTAGCCAAAAATGGAAATCCAATTCAGTGAGGAAAAGAAGAACAAATTATCCCCCGTTCTGCAGTCTTCTGTCAAGTCTGGGGTTTCAGACATTTCCTTCCCATTTCATGCCTTTTTTGTGTCTGATGTGTGCTGTGTGGAGATGGATTTCTCTGCGCATGCGACACCAGGATTTTCCTCATTACACGTTTGTCTTAGAATCAGGACAAGTATATGGAGACCTCTTGTCACTGTGATAACACACACAGAGACAGTAGAGCTTGACAGTGAGACTGGAAGTTTGTATTCCTGAGGCCTTAAGTTAATTAATCCCTGTAGAAAAATCACAATGTGCAGTGAGGTGTCTATTACAGGACAAAACCTGACATCCCAATCCAAGATAATAACTCTGACAAGTTTCGATCGAAAAATCTGACTATCACAAGACAGTCATGCTGTTGTGCATTGATGCTTTTATGTTTCTGATGAATGTTACACTGGATAATAATTATTCTGAATTACCACATATGACTTATCCTGGTCTGATATTGTGTATTTGACTTTTTTTAATGGTAGAAATCAGCTGGAGGCACACTGGGTTAAGTGACCTTTCACATTAAATGAAGGATCTAGTTTCACTCTTTGTTTGAACCAAAATGACTAATTAGATTAGTATCTGGTTTCATGATTGGATCACTGTTTACAGATGATTCTGATGAAGATGATGAACATAAAATAACTATCAATGTTTCATATAAATAAATAAATACAAATCTGCACAAACAACATTCATCCCCTTGAGCATGCATGGTGATTTCAAGGATTCCTCATCTAATGTCCTCTTTAGAGACATAGCCTGCACTTTCAGGATGTTTCCCTCCAGGCTGGTCCTAGTCATCAGGGTTTCAAACCACAATATTACATCATACCCTCTCAATCAGTCGCACTCTGCATCCCATGATTGTTATTTGGTGCCCAGATTCCAAATGAATGGATTTAAACTTTTTTCAGCTGTATGCAAAAGTACACATGAGCAGCGCATAATGTGTGGAGAATGGGTTAATCCATACATTTAAATTCACAAGGTCTGTGTAGTAAAACAAGTACAGTGTATGTTTTAGTTGTGATAGTGCAGACAGAGTTGACTTTCAAGAGTGACAAAATGTATCATTAATTGAGAAAAATTAAGGAATCATATGTACATATAAACATATTAGATGTGGGCTTTCACACTTTGCAAAAAAAGAACATTTCTACAGTATGTGTAAAGTGACACCAAATACTCACAGTATCATAGCAACGCTAGCATAAGATCTCAACGAGACTCTGGGGTAATCTGTGAGTCACTGACCTTCGATCCCTCTGTAACTTTGGACCAGTCATCAGGCAATTAGGGGCCTAGGTGAGCAAGAAGCAGCCATCTCAGCCTCAGCATCTCACCGGTAACAGAGTGATGGGGTCTTGACAGTGTTGCAACCCTCAGGCTTTTCTCTTTCCTTAGCCTGTTTATGTGTGCAAACCTGAAAAAGGAGGTGCGTTGAGTTATGTACTTGTGAAGAACACTCATTTGTATGTGTACCCTGGAAAATATTTGTGCATGTATGCAAGTGTCTACATATTAATATCTTTGTTGGTATCCCTTTCGATGTGTGGGTGCATCCATGCAGTGTAAGCAGTGGATGAGTGTGTGTGTGTGTGTGTGTGTGTGTGTGTGTGTGTGTGTGTGTGTGTGTGTGTGTACGAGTCCGAGCACAGCTCAGAGCAGAGGGGATAACAAGGAGTTTGTTGTTGGCCTTGAGTGCCCGGAGAGGCTGGAGTTGTGGCAGTTCTAGCTCTCTGAGTTCACGGACATAGCCCTTAGCTGTCGAAGCTGTCGATGCTGCCTCCGCACTCATTCTGGTTCCACAGCGTCTGCGCCTTAGCAAGTGGGGCCTAGTGGAAAGGAGTGTGTGTCTGTGTGTGTGCAGTATAAGACAGCATCCTAATCCATGTTGGTCCATGTCTATGAGTCCACAGTCGCTATTGTTATAACAATTACATATTGTATGTGTTGAAGTTTACAGAGTGTGTGTGTGTGTGTGTGTTTTTTGTGTAAAAGCAGCTGGCCATGGGCTGCTTTGTTGTGTCGACTGCCTTCACAACCACACATGCAAAAACTTTGATGATATATAGTTGCACTTCAACTAGAAACTTTGTGGTTACCTAAACCATAGAGCCTGCTTTAACAATTATTCCTTTTTCATATTTTCAAAGTCAGACTGTCTTTCATGTTTTGGATGAATTCAAAAGTTCGGATTGATTTACATTTTATAATGTGACACAAAAGTGTCTTTTACTTTGTTCGTATTTGCAGGAGTGATCTCTATTCATTTTGTAATTGATTTTCCACATTTTTATATTTAAATACAAATAGCAGAGTTTTATTTGCCATTTTTTAATTTTTAATTGCTACAGATTATAAAAAAAATTAATGAAATCTTGTCCTCAAGTGCGAACACTCAGATAATATCACTATAAAGATGATATTTGACCGATGTGAGATTATTGGAAATTTACAGCTGACACAAAAGAGTTTACAGTTATGTAATGGCATGAAAATGCAGAACTATGAAGAGAGCAAATATAACCTTATTACCTTGTAACTGTAGGCACTCCAAATGTTTACTAGCAATACGGTGGTAATTAAAAACTACATCTGTGTTAGGATGAAATCTGATTTCAGACTCCCATAAAAATAGCAGTGAGCAGACTATTCCTGCCATTTAAGTACATTTAAGCTGTCAGAGGGATTTTAGATGTGTTGCCTATATTTAAGTTATTATTACTGATATATTTAATCCTGCAGCAAGAGAAAAATTATATCATCGCAGAGGTTTCCATATGTATTATATAGATGTGACTGGTTCCACAGGGGAAAAAGTTTCACATAGTGAGATTTTTACATGTATCAAGCTAAGGTTTACTTAATTACAACCTCGAGGCAACGCAGGAACCCTTTTTTAAATTCTGTGAATGTTAATATGCTAAATAATGCAGATCTTCGACTCTTCAAGCATGAGACACACATCTGGCGGCTTACCATTTAAATTACAGCAAAAAAAAAAAAGAAAAAAGTCAGACAGATAGAGAGAGAAAAGAGGGTGAGGATGAAAAAACACTTCAAAAGTAATTTTCCAAAGAAGAGAAGAATTGGAAAATGTATTACAACCAAATTTAATTTCTTTTTCGATTTTTCATCATTTCTAATTGCATACATTAGAGCACCGAGGCTGCGAAGGTTCAGCTCTGAGATTGCGGGAGACAGAGATGACTGTGCAGCTGAAGCCATAAGTTAACACTCCTACCTCTCTTTGTTGCTTTTGCAAGTCTCCAGATAGTACAGCAAAACATCTTCACTACCTGCCTCAGAGTAGAAAAACAAGACAAAAGCAACACTCACAGCGTGCTCAGAAATGCAAAGACAATTTCATTTGATTTCTTGGTACAGTGCAAACATTACTTTTTAAAAACATTTATTCTGTTTGAATTCTGCTCTCTGTTGTAAAAAAAAAAAAAAAAAAAAAAATGGAATTTTTCCCATACTTTAAGCTCAATTTGAAATTCATTTTACAAAACTATAATTTTAGTTTTTATGTAGTGAGTAATGTTATTTTAATTTTTTAAATTTAAGACCCTGGTGCTAAAAGTCCTGAAGTCACTGAAAAGTCTGTTAAAAATATTTATAGGGTGGACTAAACAAATACAATATGTATATATATTCAACTTGAATTGTCCAAAAATATGACTTTGGTACTTTTAGGACCAGGACCTCCAATTTAAGAGATTAAACTGTTATTTTGCTCTTACATTTTCTATTAAACACTTTTATATTTAGTTTTGCTTTTATCAGATTATCGGTTGGATTTTGTGATGTAAATATTTCAGCAACTGTTGTTGATCCTCACTCTAATTGCTACTTGTGGTTTACAAATGAAAACAAACATGTACCTTTTTTTTTTTCACACTCAGTGCACATTATTTCTCTTTCTGGGATGCAGGGAAGAATGGCTCCTCAGGAGCCATTTCAGGAAACACAGGAGAGAAGAGTGATCCATGCAGAGAGAAAGCAGAGGGTGGGATCCAGTACAAGGTAACTGTGATTTAAGGGGAAGTATTCCCACCCTTGAAATGAGCACCCTCTCCGCTTTCCCCTTCTTTTCCCGCCTCTCTCTGCACCCCACACACACCTCCCCTGCTTATTATCTGAGATTTGTCAAAATACATTTCACACTAACAGGTATTTTTCAGCCTTCAAAGCCAGTTTTGATCTGCTTGACAAGCCAAAGCAGCTCAAATTCTGTGAAATCAGCAATGCCAGCCAGGCCTCCTTTTTTTCCTCTATGCCGCTCTAAACACGCCTCTTCCTGTGCTACAGAGGACTTAAGCTAAATTAATCAAAGCCTGCATGTTACCTGCCATACTTTGAAGTGGTAATTGCAAAATGACTCTGTGTGCTGATCTGGCATTGCTGCCTCCTGGTCCGCCCCTGCCATTGTGCCTCTGCTGCGGCCTTTTGTTGTGATGTTATTGTTGAGGTAGTTAGAAGCCTATGTACATCAAGCCTCCATCTCTCACACACATGTACACATACTCCCCCCGCCTGCCTGCTCTGTCTCTCCAAGTCTTTAGTCTTACCAACCTCCTGATGTATAAGAGGCTCTTCAGACTACCATTAATCAGTGATGACCTGTTAAATAAATGAGTTTGTTAATATGAGCTTTTATTTCTCCGCAGCCTCTGTAGGCTGTTTTTTTTTTCTCCTTTTGGCCTTATCTTTAAAACCTTGCTAACTCTGTCAAATGTCATGGCGTGGAACCCAGTTGTCTAATGATTAAGTGGAGTGATCTCCAACCTGCCCCAGCCTGGGAGCGCTAGGGATCAGATTTCAACCCTTCAACCTGCGGTGCAGGCCTAATTAAAATGAATTTTCTCCAGGCGACCACTTTGCCCACAGGGCAGGAATTCAGCTATATACGGAATCCACTCTTAAGGTATTGCATTAAATTTATTGTGGGGAGACACCAGAGAACATTGTGGTTTATATATCTACTGCATTTTTTTTCTCTCTTGCTTTCTTTCCCGCTCCTTTCCACCTTTTTATTGTGATCATCACTCTGGAATCCAAGCTTGCTTTGGCAAAGATTGCCATATGAAAACGGATGGAGCTTTTATGGGCCCTGCCCATTTACTACTTCCTGGGCCTAGTTTATCTCAGAGAGAGAGAGAGAGAGAGAGCGAGAGAGAGAGAGCGAGAGAGAGACAGAGAGAACAAGAAAGAGAGAGAGAAACTGAGAGAGGTAGAGTAAGACAGGGAGGGAGGAAAAAGAGAGGTTGCTCATTCCAATGGTAGATCTCATTAACATACATCAGTGAGTATTTCACAACTTCAAGCAGAAAGGCACTAAGCCCACCCAAGGGCAACACAGGCAGGGCTGACAGGGCCAGGAAAGCCAGCCGTTAACATGTTGGCGGCTTAACAAATAATATCTGCTCCCAAGTACCTTGGTGAAATATTTAAAACCCCACTTCCTAACTCCATTTGACTGTGTTTATGACGATGACAGTAAACGACTTGTGTGGAAAAAACAGTGCCAGCTGCTCAACTATCACATATTTAACACTACCGTCACTGTATGCACGTTTCCCAAATGAACTCAACTTGAATGATGGCGTGCCTTATGCGATTTTGCCGTCATTCTTGTCTGGTGTCAATTGAGGCGCGGTTGAGATATAGGAGAGGCTCCAAAGTGCCACGCATACTGTCACTGTCACCGTGTGCATCCCCCAAGATAAATTCAGAGGCCTGTTTCCTGCTTTGATTACAAATGACATCCGCATGTGTTCTCCCCGATTTCTGCTCCTCACAGAAGAAGCCAATCAAGAAGACAAATAGCTGCGGCCCCAGCATGAGCGGCAGCAGCGCACCGCCTCGGCAGGCAGACAAACAGAAGACGCAGCCTTCAACGGAGAACCTCTCCACGGAGGAGATGGAGGAGTATACATTCTCCCTACAGTAAGTCTCACCACTCATTATCCTGCCTCAGCCTTGAAATTCAAGTGTGAAAAAAAGAAAAACGTGGGCAACAAATGGTTTCTGTGCCTCACAGACGTGATGTGCACAGCATCAACCAAACAGACGCTGACAACAAAATGTTCCTTGAACACCTCCTGTACAGATACAGATACTGTAGTCACATGTCTGGAACCAATATGGTCATGAGTGTCATCCTGGTGTAAGCAACTCTATTGGTTATACCACAATAAATTTATTGACATAAACAATTTACAAACAATACTTTCATGGTCTAATCTAGCTACAAAAAAACTAAAATCCCATTAGACTTGTGTAAAAACATAAGGTTTAAAAATTGCTTAATATAACTTAAAAAGAGTGTCAGTTTTTATCCAGTCACTACACCTCCACTTTTCTGCCTCTGAATATATGTAACCTAAACTGTCTAAGATCACATGTACTAAATTACTTCATAGTATGTGTATTTTTTTCAGTTAAAAAAACTAAATAACAACACAAAGCAAAGCAAACACTGTGTAACTCCTGTATTATGCGATGTGTGTGTGGTTTAGCTGTTTCCCATTTCACTGCACAACAAAAGAGGTTTGTAAAAAATGTGTTTTCCCTCTTCATTATGGCTTACAGCATTGGGTTTAATGAGAAAACAGGGTTGTATGAAATACAAACAAAGCAGGAAGCACAAAATTTCAAACACCTTGGCCCCAACGTGTTAAACGCAACAAGGTGCAGTACTGTATAGCCATGGAGCATCAAAACAGGCTAAAAGCAAAATTGCTTATTTCAACAAAAAAGTCACAGGTATTTGTTTTTATATGAACGTCAACTAAATTAAGGGGAGGGGATTACCACACATACTACTAGACTAGAGGGTAGAGAGAGAGAGAAAAGAAAAAGAGAGGGAGCCTCTGTGTGAGAGAGAGGGATGGAGACAGAGAGGAGAGAGCTCTCCCTGGAGATTTAAAAGTACCCATGTTTCCTCATTTCTGGGAGTTGGTAATTTATAGCTGCTGGTCACATATTAAACAAGATCAGAGACTACTCCCTGACATCTTCTGAACATACTGGGGGAATTCAAATGATTACCAGCGTATCCTGCCAACAAATGACGACACAGGGACTATCTTGAGGGAGAGTGAATACAAAACGAACACAGAACCCAGGCAGACTGCGCACAAAGGGACACAATTAAATGGTTTTCACGATTATTCATAGTGCCGCTCTTTAGCTCTGAGCAGTCGCTAGGTTCCGTGTGATGAGACATTTCTGTCAGTTATAGGTACGGATTGTATTGAGTTGGAGTCCTGGCTGTTCCCTGATGCCCTGTGAAGGTGTTGCTGCTATTGATTTCATCTTTACAAGCACACACATTACAGTATCTCTAAGCTAAAGGCAGCCTTTTTGCCCTCTCTTAATCAGAGAATTAGAAAGGTACGATCCCACTGTTGGCTTTTGCAATAAAGTTAAAGACTGCCATCTCAAAGTCATGCCCTTACACATCTCTACTGTTTGACTTAGTCTGGGCTTCAATACATTACCTGAGGACGGACAGACTCAGACAAAACCAATTATTTACAGTATTTTCATTTTATTTGCCATAACAATGCCATCTTCATCTCTTCTGGCATTCTAGAGCTCTGTTTGTATCTGTGTGTGCTTGTATTTATCTGTACTATGTGCGCATACATGTCTCTTATGTGGGATGAGGATTCATGCTGCAGTGATTGAGGGATATTACTGCCATCTATTGAGCCACAAGAGACTGAACTCATTGAGATTTTTATAGGGCGTCCCGACACAAATGTGCAAATCAGATGCTCATGCATTATTAAGGAAACACTTAGAAACAGTAAGATTCAGTTAGGACATTCTCCGAATCACACGAAAGCTAATGCGCGAGGCAATCATTGCGTCAATGTCAGAGGTGCTTGATTTACTGTAAAATACTGGACAGAAATGAGGTGGATGAGGAATTTATGATGTGTAGAAACTTACTTAGCTTGCTACAGCATGCACAATTATCTCCAATATGCAAGATTTACTTCACATAATAAAACCAAATTGTTGATATTTGACTATAATGACCAGGATCTGTTGCTGTCTGCTCTCTTGGCATTAGTGATAACCTCAAAAGTACGTCCAAACACAAGCCAAACACATAAAAAAAAAATTAAAAAAAAATAATTGCTTAAGAAATGCTCTTTGGTGCATAGTTTATAATAAGTAGACTATAAATTACAATTTCAAAGAAAACACATACACTTTTAACTGCAAGTATTGACAATCACAAGTCAGTTCTGGGCAAATACAAAAGTTCTTGAAAACAAGCCAGAATGATTCTTCTTCTCTTCTTTTGTGAGCGCAGTTCCTGTGCTGCTGATATCTGTTTGAACATGCATGAAAGACTCTGCCGACCTTCCAGCTTATTTGATGTGTAATCTTAACCACCTTTTTTCTCACAGAATAGCACTGAGCAAAATCAAAGCACCTGATTCAATACGGCCGTTGTAATTCGATAGGGCCAATTTAATGCTTTCGGATGGTGCGGCAACAACTTGTAGCAAAGGTAAACATACTCATACTGAATTAATTTTACACTTCAGAGAGTACTTTGTAAGGGTATTCAGCATCACGATAAGTACTGTTGTTAACTTGTTTGGCAGTTGTACAAATGTTACCATTCATTGGTATAAAACTTTCTAACAATTTGATGAATTTCTTATTTTTAAATACTGTGTTTATACAAATTTCTATGTGTGCACATCCTTGTTATTGTAAATCATGCATGCATTACCATGTGTATCACATCAATGTCACCCACCTATTTTTTTCTACTTTGATTTTGAAGAGAGAAACCTGTTTTAATCAAAGTCATTCTCACATAGCAATTAGATCTAATTAGTCCAATTATCGAGATTCTAATTACATCGAAATATAACCCCTAAATCTCATATCAATTATAGTATGTGTGACTTGTCCTGATCAGGAGACATGAAGAAAGAGAGAGAGACAGAGTAAAGACAAAGCTGAACAGGAGATAGACTGGAAAAGCATCCTCACCCTCCGGAGGCCAAATGACTGCAGCACTGACTCCATCTGTCCCCAAAGCTCTTATTCCAAAGACTCTATGCCCATTTGGGGATACGTGTCACTTAACCTTTATTCATTTTTTCCATGTTCAAAATTATTTTGTTACTGATTATGATGTTATGATTAGTTACCTCCTCCGTTTTTTGTTTTTTTTTAATTTCAATTAATTTTATAGAGTAAATAATAAACAATACACAGACTTTTTGACACAGAACTTCACTTAGATACTGACGCATTTGTTTTGTCTGGTATAAAGTTCTTGCGGTGGAAATAATTGCCACCTGTATTAAAATCAGACCCAACCTTTGAAAACACATCCACACACATGCCAACATGTGGCAGGCTGCAAATAGACATGCTTACATGCACAGACCTGCACAGTATGTCGCTTTAGTTGTGCAGTATGGGCACTGTAGGTACACCGGCAGCCACACATGCACACACACAGCCTGTTCTTGTTGTGGAGTCAGAGGGAACACACTGACCTAATTTCCCCCAGTTAGCTCGCCTCGTTGGGGACCAACGTTCCTCTCCACCCGTTTCCCCCAACTGAGCCTATCAGAGCACTCACTCACTGTGTCTCTGTCTCTCTATCATTCTGTGCCCTCCATCTGTTTAAGTCTGTATACATGCTTAGGGATAAAATTAGCAGCATAGTGTAGAGTCGTATCGTTCACACGGTACCGAACAGAAAACTTACCATGCAACCTGCAGTGTTTTACCCTTAGCAGCGATTCCTTTGCTAAATAGAGAGTAACAGAAAGAAAGATTGGCCTGCAGTTATACACAGTAAGAGAGAAAACCACCTGAAACAACAGCTAGTTTCAGTCTGTCAATCCCCTGCATACTGCGGCTCCAAATCACAACTCAGTGCAAGGGTCAATCAATTCTGATGTAATGCTGGCAGGAGAGGTGGGTGGAGATGGCAATGCTGGTCACCCCTGGGTCTCTGGTGCTTTCCAGGGCCTTTTCCTGTGCTGAGGGGGCTGGGATGTGTCTGCGTCGGTGCACGACCGCGTGCATGCGTGCAAGTGTGAAAGAGAGGCCCCTGGCTACTGCAGCCCGAGTGCACATGTTAGGGTTTTCTGTGGCCAGACGTGCCCTGGGTCACCTCGAATCTCACAGGCACACACACAGGCACATACACATGCACACACACAATCAACATGCTTCCTCCTTTATGGAAATCAGACATGTCAGCTTCCTGACAGGCCGGTGTTGCAATATGATTGGTTAATCTGCGTTGATGTTGGTGTCAGTCAGATTTGACTGCAGTCCCATTGGTGGTCTGGGTCAAATGTATGTGTTTCCCACAGACACGTAAGAGTGAGAGAGAGAGAGAGAGAGAGAGAGA
>JAPTGZ010000014.1:30311549-30324089 GCA_029814645.1 Fowleria isostigma | reverse complement strand
ATGTCACCCTCAGTGACCTAGAACCATTTTTCTGTTACTTTACCTTTACTAGAACACTTAAGTTTTTCTATATTATTATTATTTCTGTTGTATCAGTCTGATTCATGAGGACCTCAGTTACATCTGGTTCATTTGAAGCTGCAATTTTATCTTTGCTTTGTCTGAAAACTAATTAATCTATTAGAAAAAAATACTGTAAAAATATATGCATATAAAAAGTTGCCTTAAGGTACTGTGTTTAAACATACAGTAGATATTTTTGACTTCCTCCTATGCGGGTTACAGCCATTTATTGACTTAAATGAGAAATTATGATGAATTAATTCTGCACCATCTCAAGACCTCAACACATTCTCTATAGTCTTTACACATTCAGATAAGACCTATGTATCACCACTGAAAAGGTGTGAAACTGCACATTACTTAACGTTTTATGACATTTTAGCCACAGTCAGTGTCGATCCTTGAGGTTTAACTGCTTAGTAGTTTAATGTACAGGTAATCCACATAGGTAATCTTTTGTTTTTTTTGAAAATTTCTTCAGACAAAACACCAAATGAGCCTCTTCTGTCAGCTTAATGGACGGAATCTATGAGATGCTGGACCTTCAGAGCAAATCAGATGGGAATTAATGAGCAAAAACTGGGCCTCTCCCCTCCCACCACTGGCTATACCTCCTCCTGGCTGATGGGAAGATTAAGAAACTCATGAGGCTTGCTGTAAATGGAGAACCAAACTTATGATAGGGGGGATTTAAAAAAGTTAAGATATGTAGCTACGTCAATGTTAATGGTGCTAGTTTTAGCACCTGTCAGTTTGATTTCTGAACTTTTCACTCAAAAGTGTTATTGATTGCATATATTTACAGATCACCGTGTCTGATTTGTCATCTACCAATTGGGGCTCTTCAAAAGAGGTATATTGGCAGTATTAAGTTTACTCATCCAACTACTTACTGCATATATATAACAGAGTAAATTGTTAGAACCACTTGTTCTTTTACCACAGACTCTAGACACATAAACACATACTGACACACATCATCTCAGCCAGAGGTTTCAAACTCATTTCTTCCAGGGACTGCATTCAGCCCAAATTGGATCCCAGTAAAGTAATAGCATCATGACCTATAAATAATTACAACTTTTCCTCTTTGTTTTAGTGTCATAAAAAAAGATTAAATTAGGAAAATATTTACATTAAAGGGATCCCTGACTATAAAGACAAATAGGATTTAAAATACTAAGACTGAACTCCTCTACTAAGAAAATTAGCTAAAAAATTTATAAATATATGTGTTATTTGTAAAAATCCTCATTGCAGCCATTACTTTGTGTGTGCATCGTATTCTGGAACAATAAACATCACAAGGTTAAACTACAGTAAACACAAAGCCAACGTTCAACTGCACAACTTCTTTTACGGAGAAAAACCATCAAAAAAATGCCTCAGTGTGTGGTTTTTGGTGGTAACATTCAGTCTAAAAGAAACTGATGGAAGTATCCACAGCAAGAAAAGAAGGAAACAATGGGAATATGTGTGGAAGAGTACAACCAGGACCAGGATTAGGACCAGGCTGTGATCCAATCATTATCAAAGTCCACGGCTGTTAAACACTCGTTGGTGCTTTGGAATATAAATGACAGCTAAAGCCAGCTACAGTGACAAACATTTTCACTCACAAGGATAATAAACAACCATGACTGGCGAGAGGAAACAGCAAAAACTGGAAACATTGGAAAAAATGTATATGAGTATTAGAAGTGGATGTGGACATTGACAATGATGTCTACCCACTTGACACAGATGAGGAAACGGACAGTACACCTGAGACGACTACAGCAGCTGTAAGTGTTCAGTGTTTAACTAATATGTGTCAACTTAAACACAGATGAGTATGTCTAATGGACCGGTACAGTGGGATGCTAATGCTAATGCTAATGCAACCATTCAGTTGCATATGACCATAAATACTCAGGTAATACATGCAGTTGGACAGGGACAATACTGTCATAAAATGCCATAATATGTGTTTAGAAATGATAATAGGACAGATTAATGATATGTAAGTTGTAGGTGAATAAATACCTTGGACGTCAGCTGACATAAAGTTGAGCTCTGAGTGCAGCAGGTCCAACACGAACACCATCCGTTTTGTTCCACTCTCACCACCTCACATTTTCCATTGTCTTTATTTTCTTCACAATATTAGTTCATGTTTTCTTCCATTTTGTTTTGTGTCTGTGTATGATCCGGTTCAAAGTGAAAAGGCTGAACAGATGACTTAATTCCACTGTGAGCATGGGATCAGTCTGTTTAGTACTACAACCTCCTTACGTCACTGCCCAGAATGTACACAATAATGGCCGCATACAGGGGAAATTACTTTTAAACAACACACTGTATATAGAAACAAAAACCTTAGGAATGTTTTTTTTGGGGTTTTTTTGGACACAATGTTAATAATTATGACTAAATAAATGCTTAATGACAACATGCCTTATTAGTCGGGATCCGTTTAACAAACTATTCTTTCACAAAAAAACATGTGAACAACCTGAAAAACTGAAATTTGTGTGCAGCTTTAACAATATTATCCATCAACTTATCATTTGTACATGTGCATTACACAAATATTTAGTAACATGTATAATATTGTAACAAATTTGGAGTTTGGAACTAAAATAAAAACATTTCATTTAACTTCTCATTTATTCAGGTCATTGTTCTTCATAGTTCTTCAAGGTTCAACTGGACTAGTTTTGTTTCAAAAGACCAAACAACTCCAGTTGAAGATAGAACCTAAAAAATAGGGTTGTCACTGTTCATAGGTTCTTATGCTATTATTTTACTGTAGCTCATACAGTTTCATGTTTCATTTTGTTTTTATTTCGAGCAAGTGAGTATGACCTGCTTACAACAGCATCTGATAATGCAAAGACATTCAACAGAATACATGTAAATTCATAAATCAAATTAAATCATGCTCGAAAAGAAGTGGGAAGAAGAAAAACTCATTTAATCCCACCCTTTCATTAATAACTTGACATAATGAAGTTTTAATACTTTCCCTGTCTATAAACTTCACAACAGGACAATGAACAAATCGGCCAGTAGAGATTAGAATAAACTCATTCAACAGTATTTATATTATCGAAATAAATAATGTCTCATTGTCCCCTTGTGGGACTAATAAAGGAATATCTTATGTTAAACCAAAGGGGAAAAAAATCCCAAAAAAACGAAACATTGTCCACTCATGGAAGTGTTGCATCAACTTAAATAGTAATAAAATTGACATACCTGCAATGGTGAGAAGACAATACCACAAATGTTAAATATTGATTTGAATGTGGAACCTGAGCTAAAATGAGTTCAACACCCTCAATTGTTAATATCTTCAGTGTCATTTTTGCACTTCGCAAATTCAACCTGTGGGCTGGATTGGACCTTTTGGCGGTCTGGTTTTAACCCCCGGGCTACATGTTTGAGACCCCTGATCTAGATATGCACATCACCAATCTCCCCTTCCTCTCCCACCAGATTCCAGTTCCATGCACACACGGTGGACCTCATATACCAGAGTTCTTTGCTCCACACCCGCGAGGAGCTGGCTATGGTGGTGGTGGGTCCCCTGACCTTGAACGCAGTAACGTTCCTGCTGGTTCTGATCAGATGGGGCTGTCAACAGATATTTGGCTCACTCCCTTCCTTCACGTCAAAGTTTATCATGGCTCAGGGAGTGTGGACAGTCCTCGACCCCCTGGCAGTCTTTGCAGTGGACGCCGTCCTCGGGGTAAGTCACTTAAAAATAACTTGGACACTTGTGCACTTTAAATAGGAGTTCACTTTATCTTGGCAAAGTGACTTTAGATTACAAAAAAAAGGGGAGGGGAGAGGGTGAGAAAGAAAATGTGCAAGGTTAGATGGGTGTCTTTTTTGGCAGTGGGTTGAATTTTGTCAGTGCAGGAGACTGAAATGATTTCGACTGTTCACACTCCAGAAGATACAACATCTTAATCCAAAACTCATATATTGATACTGTAAACTGGATTGTTGCTTCGGACTAAAGTAGCTTTTTAACTTTGACAGAAATACTGTTGCCCATAAAGTTGAAATAAGATATTTTTTACCTGTTCTCATGAAATAATTAAGACAATGTGATTTATTCTTGTGACTGGGGCTCAGTATGTGATCATATCCAGTCAAAGGTTATTATTAATGCATATAAATAAGAATAAAAAGAGGAATATGTCAGCTTCACAGGCAATAATGTAATTTAAAAAAAATCATACTTCCATGATCATATATTATCATATAACCCTTTGCATGAAAAGTCAAACTGATCAGAATGTACATGTAAACCATGGCCCCACTGTCATCAATCAAATGTTTTATGTTGTGATATTAAAAGAAGTGAAAAAGAAACTGGACTCTTGTATTAAATTTCATGACAATCAATGCAGTCATTGTTCCACACACATAAATAAACCAACAAGCAGATGCAAAAAGACCAACATCTCCTTGGTGACGATAAGAATGAATCTGAACTTGTTAATTTTCACTGTTGCAGACCACATCATTGGAATAAAACCAACTAAACTGTGAAACTAAACCTTGAGGACCTGATACTTTTCAAATTGATAAATCTGAGTGGATCATCTATTTTGTGCAGATCTGTGTGTTCAACATTGTCCTGTCTCATTTTTGGGTTCCACAGCGTCTCACCTACAGCCCAGAAACACCGGTGGGTGATGCTGCCAAACTCTACTGGCACTTCCACCGGGCCGACCAATCAGGTGCAGCAGGGGTGATCATCACTCTGTTCCTTTATGCAGTCCTTACCCTTCTCTCCATCACCATCCTGTCAATTTACCTGCTCAGGTATGATGCACACTTCTGTTAAATTTTCATCAACTTGAATTGAAGTGTGAAAAAACATGACTACTTTAATAGTTATACAAGTAAATATATGTTAATTATCTTAGAAATCAGGTTTATGTGTTTTTTTTATTTTTTATTTTTTTTGCTAATTACACATGTTTGCAGTGGTCATAATACTTAAAGATACTTACATGTAGTTTTATTTAAGCTGGAATTGTATTCTTTAACCTGCTGTTTAGTGTAACAAAAGCCAAACTGACCTTGTGTGTGATTCTGTATTTGACAAAAAGCATTCAGCACTAAAAATAAAGCTTTCATGCCAGAAGAAAGATCACAAAAGTAAAAAAAAAAAAATAAGGGGTAACATAATTGCACACACAAATAGAATGTTTTGTTGTTTGTTTTTAATCAGGTCTGTTTTTATGTTTTATTGTTTTTTTCATTCTTTTTGCTTTATTCATGTCCTTTCTGGTGGTTGATCACATCCCAACCCTGTCAACGCACAGGAGGGAAACTCAGACTGTACAAGAAGGGAATTATTCAACGAATGCTGTCTGTAGGACCAGTCAACTCATACAAAAAGAAGACCCTTTTGTAACCACTTTGGCTGTTACCGGCTTCCAATTGTCAAACACCCGTTCAGAAATAACTCTAAACCTTCCACCCTGCAGCATCATGTGTTCAACTCTATCCGCAATTTCTTTCCTTCCTGTGTCCAGAAAAGCACAAAACAACTGAAAATGAAAACAAATGTTGATTTAATCCATTTTGATTTTATAGTCGCAAGGAATTACTTATGCACTTATGCATCAACCTCACACAACTACACACCAGCGCTCTCTCTCACACACACACACACACACACACACCTACACACACATTAGTTGTCAGACACGAGAGCAGAAGTACACACAGTCGTCTTTTTGAACATACCATACTCAGCAATTGGTTGGAAAATTGAAAGCGTTTCTAATTCAAAAGTTAGATGTGTTTTGATTCAGCGTGAACGTGTAACCCCCTTACATTATCCGATTAGGCTGAATGTTTTGCATGGTTGGTATCACTGCAGGTTTCATACATATTGAAATGGACTGCGTATACATGGTGGTGAACACACATACTCTATCTTAATGCACTGTGTGTTCCACTCATGTCTTGCAGATTGAGGTCAGCCATGCTGAAGAATTTTGTTGCTTGGTCTGTATTGTGATGTACCACCTCAGTTTAACAGTTGTTTTAATGGTAAGCCTCTATCTAAAGCCTCAATAGAGCTGTTAAAAGCTTCCTCAAAGGTGGGCACCAACATGGGAACAGGGAAAACAACCCAGAAGTAGAACTGTAAAATCTTACTTCCACTGTTTGAAAAGGACGGAAGCTTATACATTCACTGCAGAAGTAGTGATTCCGAAGAAGACTACTACTTTTTATATAATAAGACATCATTTTTTTTGCAGAATGAAAGTAAAAATGCAGAAGGGCGGGTGATAAATTACTGAATAATGTAACTCAGTATTCATTCAAGGTGTGTTTTCCCACCCTCATATAAAACCAAATTCCATTAACGGCTCAAAATGTAAGAAAACCCTTATTGAATTAATCAGTTTGAGATTGGCGGCCGAGGAGAGGGTGCCATCTAATTTCAGTAAGCGGGACGCTTATCGGGCTCCAGCTAAATGGACAATATTAAAACAGCAGCCGGGAATAATGACTTCTGCCACTCAACCGCCACACGGGTTTGTATTGAATGTAGGCCATGAGGCTGAAGCAAGGCTGATAATTTTATGGGTTACAGTTTCCTATTGGCTGCAAGGAAGGGGCTCTGACACAGAGCGTGACCTATTTCTAAAAAAATGCCTGGGGCTATATGTATAGATAGAATGGACTGTTATCCTTTTTTAATTACATTTTAGTCAGCCTTTATTCACTGGCTTCAAAAATACATATCAGTGATGTGTTTTACACCTCTGTCCTCTGTGAAATTTTACAGACACAGTGATGTAACTTTGATTGTGACACTGTTACATTAAAATTATTATATAGTTCAGAAAAAAATGTACATATTAGTATATGTATATATGTTTAATTTCATTGTTTTGGGCATATTTGGACAGTTTGTGGGTGTCTGAGAGCAGTTATTTATAACAGAAGCTTGCATATGTATAACAGATTTTTTTTTCTAGAATAGAAAGGGTCAGAAAGTCACGCTCCATTGTCCAATCATATATTGATCACCATTTTCAGGAGACTGTCAGTGATTGGCTGTTACATTTGTCAATGCACGTCTATTGTGTAAGATTAGAAGTTGAATACAGTTGGTTTCTCCTTGACAGTAAAACAAAATAACATGCAAACATTTAGGAAATTATGTTAATTTACTAAAGGTTCTATGTATATGTGACACCACACTGAATACTCAGTCTCCTTACATATCATCATTTGCCATTATGGCATAAATATTTGGTTAAAATTAATTCCATAAGGTCAGAAATGCCTATATTAAAGAGATACTGATGAGAGCTTTATCAACTAGGTCACACCCCAGATTCTTACATTCAGGGTACTTCCAACAATAAGGAAATGAGCTTCTTTTAAAGCCCAGAGATGCAAAGATGGTGAAATCCTCCAAGAGAGAGACGGCATAAATGAATGAGAAGCGCATTTCAAGTGTAGGATGAAAATGAATGCATGCTATTCCTGTGTCCGAGGTCAAGATTCTACAAACATCTCTCTCCCAAGAGCGATAGGGAATGATGCTGAGTTCAAAGCTCCATACCCGCTTCTTGTATAAATCCCTGTCTCCTTGATGTTGGTTTTATTTGAGAGTTGATTACCCTCTGACAGGCTAGAATCTCTGTGGAAGGGCACAAGGTCTGCCGTTTTTGATGGTCAGCCAAGGCATTTGTTTACAGACATGGTGATTCTTTTTGGGGGCTGGCTGCATGCACCCTTGTATGGCAAAAGAAAAATAACACTTTGGTGATGTGTGCTCATCTGGAGGTATGAATCAATATGCCTTCTGCTGTGCAGAATGTTTTCTTGTGACTCAGACCGGTCTCTGCAGACACATCTGCAACCAGCACGTCCATTGTGTCTGCCATCTTTGAAGCTCAGCATTAAAACTGAAGAATATCCCAGGATCTGACTCCCACACATTAACAGATGTACAACCACGCAGACACAAGCCAAACACAGACATAGCTACAGTCGGCTTGTGTTAACAAAGTGCTTCCCACTCACATGCCAATTTGTTTGATTCCTTTTGCTCTTTCTTTGTATTGGAATTGATGTGTTCGACTTTTATAGAGTGTTATACTGTAAATACATTTTGGAAAATCAATAACAGTTGCATAATTCTTTAGCATATGGATGTAATCAGTGATCCAAGGCAACCAAAACAAGGACACCATTCTGTCTGACACATGAGTACCACAGTGCTACTTGTATTTGCTGTTGTCACCTCCGAAGTGTCTTATCACTTCTTCTCTTACATCATGCCCTTCAGATTCCACAATGATGGGCGCATGTTGGACATCTTTCAGCGACTCACAGCCAGTGAGGGGACTTACTTTGTGCCGCAAGACATGGAACTGTCCAATCAGGAACTGAGCTACATTGTCAAGAAGGCAGAGCAGTGGAGGGGCTTCAACGGAGAGAGGCGAAAGGTAAGCGACTCGCCACTCCACTCCTGATATCTCTCCAGACGATAGTGTTCTCCTTTTTTCTGTTTAATTGGGCTAATGGCTGTTTTCTTAATGTGAGAGCCAGCCCAAAGGTCACTCATACTCATCTGGTAGATTGATCTGTGTAAAGCAGAGTTGTTGTCTGTAAGCCCATGGGATTTCTGAAATAGTGCAAACCTGCTTGGGTAAGATAAGTGCGATAGTATGAGGCACATTTAACAACAACCATCATAGTAATACTATGATGAACAGTACACTGTTCATCATTACAACATTCAATTTGATCATATTAACAATGATATTAAGTCAAACAGGATGCATAAAACACATTCATTTTATATCATTAAATTTCTTTAGTTACATTTGACAAAGCTGAGAATTCATCTCAGAGGTCTTTACTTTCATTCTAATTAGTACAAGATAATTACCAAAACAGAAACGCAGCTAGTGGGGTGCCTGATTAGTCTGTGGAAACCAATTTCCGAAGATATTTCATTAAAGAAAGACTGCTCAATCAACACGCATACTCACATGCACGTTCTGATGCTATAGCGGGCCTTCGTTTTCCAGTGTATGGACAACTTGGTGTCAGGGAGAGCAGGATTCCAGTTTGCATAAATGTATGCCCCTATGAAATTACTGTCGCTGGGGAGAGGCTGTCGCATGTTTGACAGCCAGGCGTAGGTCGATGGCGATGACACAGGGAGGGGCAGTGCATTAGTACCCAGCCTACACCCGTTCTAAAGTCTCTGCATAATGATTGAAAATGTGACTTGTTGAGATAAGGGAAATGGAACGCAGCGATCAAACTGCAGCCCCTTTAATTTAGTCTGTACAATTTGTTAGTGGCACACATCGCTCGATGTTCTCCATGTTCATTAACTTCCCTGCTCTTTGCCTGCACAAGTTCATATGGCTATACTGGGATAAAAATGAAACCAGAGACTCCAGTAGATTCACTTCCCTGGTGGAAGATCAGATGGTTTTTACAAAATTATGTTGGATTGCGTTTTACAAAGAAATAAAGACACATTAAAAAAATGCTCAAAGTGATTTATAATAATTGAAAGAATCCACAAATTTTAATGTGACTGTGGAGCCAATTTATAACTCTATTATCCAGATACAAATAATAAATGAACAATATATCCCCTGGAATTTTTGCAAATATCAAACATACAAGACACGATGTTATATCATCACTCTAATGAGAAAATGATTGCACTTCATCTGCTGTTAGTTCATATTCCACTGTGTCACAAGCCTTATTGTATATTATGACATAGAAACTTTGAGTTTAAATGTGGGGAATATGTTTGTGTCCTGTGTTCAACCGAAATATTCTGAGGTCAAGAAGAACTAAATGTTATGAAAGTAAAAATGACACTATTCAAAGAGAGCATATCTATTTTACTCCAAATGGTTGTAAAATCGAACATTAAAGTTTAAATCGTGGCATTTGCACTGTGTTAAATTACAAATTAAAGGCCCTTTTTTAGCACCTGTCTTGTAAGCTTTAATGAACTGCAGCCCCTGATCAGAGAGGTGCCGCACGACCGCTAATGGCATGGTGATGGACCTGTTTATTGGAAGAAAATTGAACCTCCCAATGTTTGGAGACTTTGAAAGAAATTACACCCCTAAAGTTTGTGATTAAGAAAATGCTTCATTTAGCCGCTGATGGCCTCTTGCTGTGGTGGTACTGCTAAATCATCCTTGCATTACCGCATATCTCCCACCACAGCAACAATTACAGCATACTTCATATTGTTCCTAATTTGGCGTTATTAAACTGATGAAATGCTAACACGTTAACACTTTCCCCGGCGTGATGAAAATTTAGGGTTATTGCATTTTATGATTTTTACATTATTCAAGCAGGCCATTTTTCATCAAAATAAGATGGGCTTTGCCATTATTTCATAATTATTGTAACAATTTCTCCTGTGAAAAGGGTCACTTTCCAAACTCAGCAAAGACATATCCCTATTAGACTAATTTGCCTACATGCAAATTTTTGTCATTTTTCCCTCATTAAGTATTTATCATAGACAGGAAAAAATATATTCATGAAGGCGAGCAAAGGAGCAGCCCGACAGAGCTGAAACTAATATTTTGCAACTCTAATGATTTTTTGCATCCTTAATTGGATAGAATAAGGTTGATATGATTAGGTCAGGATGTAGTGTTTTTCATTAAAAATACATTTCAGAAACTGTATTCCAAATGTGCCCTTGCAATTAAATAATGAATCTGACGCATTCCTTATTACGGACCCAATTAATATCAGAGGCAAGGGCGTAATTTTAATAACAGTGGGCCACGAGGCCTTCATTAGCTGAGAGAAAGGAGAGATGAGGAGAAAGAAAACAAGGCATTCTCGGGAACAGCAGCGGTCTGATATTGAGCCAATTTTAGTAAGTTATTGAGCAGTATACTCTTAAAAGGATCAACATCTCAGACATGGGGCATACAGGTAATAACTTTTGTTGTACCCTTATTTGTTGTATGTCAGTCGGTACATAGGGCAACTAAAAATGCAATATCATTTAGAAAATCGTAAGTGAAATTCCTTCAAGGTAAATCCGGGGAGGCTGTAACAAATGCACTCAATGGGGATGTCGGGCAGGTGGCTCGTAATCCACTGCTTAGACGTGTCAAAAAAGCTCCAATAAGCACAAGTTAGATATCTGGTAGTCATTTAATTTGTGCTGAGGTAATGCGCATTACATGTAATACCTCAGAGTTTCTAATAACTACTCGAAACAAGCTCCGCAATTCTTCAGCACACATATCTCCACCTGTGAATCATCTCTTATTGCTGTTTATACCCAGGGATTTGAAGGGGCAAATCAGGTGAAACCAAATGAAAGATACTGGTAATAATTAGACTAAAAGTTTCTAAATGTGCTGTGCTGTAACTTGTAACTCAGAAAACCCTGACACTGACACTCAATCTCCCTCCAGCACTCAAACAATAAAAAAAGAATCCACATTCAATAACCAACCTGCAAATGGCCTATTATTATCAAACTTGTAATTTTCACAAGGCGGTCATAAAACATAATCTATTTTTTACTTTCTCACCAATTAACTTTATATTATAGATTTCTCTATGCCATATGATTATTTGAGTTGCTTCAAGGTTTAAATATTACTGTGGGGTTAAGATGTCAGCAGTGCAGCTTACTGGCTAAGCAAAATGGGTGAATGAGTCGAGGACCTATCTACCTGTGTGCTCTTTAATTTGATCTCAGGAAGGAAGGAAAAAGAATGAGTTTCCGTCAGAGGCCATTACCCTCAAGTGTTGTGGATAACAGCTGAGAAAGTGGGTGGTAGCTCACCCATCAATTATACCAATTTTTATCATTGGAATTATTTAAGACTTGGTCCCTCTGTGTATTTAGTCATCCTATATTTCATGCTTGTTGTTGTTTCATACTTGTGTCTACCATACAGAAATTGTTTGGATTCTTTTTTTAAATGCTAGTCTACCAAGTAAGACCTATAACCCCTGGATGATATGTTTGGTCTGCTAAAAAGCTGAGTAATAAGTACTGTACAGTACTAAGACAAAGAAATGTCTATAATGAAAGGTTAAAAATATGCAAAAATCTGTTAATTTTAGATGGTTTCAGCATAGTTTAGCATAGATTCTAAGAATCCCAAATTTAAAGTTGACATACAATCGAGAAAAATTAAAAATTAGACCATCAAAAGTCATCTAAAACAATGTTTATACAATCAAGTACTAAATCCTGTGTGTATCATGTGACTAAAACAGATGGAAAAGAAAACATGGAATGTTTAACAGCACTGGTTTCGGCAATACAATGCCATAGCGATTGAACTTATGTGATTTTAGTTATTATCAAGAAAACCATGGAGAATGGATAGATATCTCATCTCATCTTCTTCCGCTTATCCGGGGCCGGGTCGCGGGGGCAACAGCCTAAGCAGGGATGCCCAGACTTCC
>JAPTGZ010000014.1:30274339-30295084 GCA_029814645.1 Fowleria isostigma | reverse complement strand
CCTTCACCCTTCAGTGGCTGGGATAGGCTCCATGCGACCCCCGTGACCCTAATGAGGATTAAGCGGGTTCAGAAAATTAATGAATGAATGAATGGAATTGCAATAATTTCCACTCAGCTACACCGTACATTTAATTTTTGAAGCAAAGAAACATGTATTTAACATCCAATATCAGAATATTAAATAAAAACTGTGAAATAAAAACATTTTAATGCTGCACGCACACATTTTAACATTCTTTAATACTAATTATTATTCACTTCATGGAGATAATATGCAAACAAACCATTTTTTTAAATTATTTTTTTTTTTTTACTGTTAATTACAGCCTAACAATTAACAGTTGATTTACCCTAAGTATGTTATTGCAGATCAGATTAATCAGAACAGCAAAGTTACGGTATTGATAAAAGTGTCAGTGTATGGGACAGTACATGGGTGTCCCATAAATATATTTACCTGTATATTAACAGCACAGAGCTGGCAGCAGAGTCACCAGCAATATATGACTTAATTCAGAAATACAGAACATTTCTGTGCTGACACTGTTATATGACTTTACAGTCTAATACAAGAGTAACTAAATACTTCATTTATCTGTGATTATTTTAGATCTGCTACAACAATATAGTAGCTAATCAGCAATGATACAGAAATATGGATTTCAACCATGTGTGGTACTGTAAAACCACAACAGAGGGTCATTAAAACAAAGGAGAAACCTAGCTCATGGGGCAAGAAAATAAAATCAATAGAAATAATTATTCAATACAAAATCAACTGAGAAAAAGAGTAGAACACACCACAACTCTGTTACTTAACAAGTATGACACTTCCTACAAACTCAGATTGTTGTAAACACATGAAACTACCCCAAGATACCCTGCCCCAATGCATGCTGGGAAACCTCCCCAGCTGCTCCTCCAACAAGTCTCAATATTCTGTTTCGGTTCCAAAAAATACTATTGTTTCCTGTTATTTAAAACATCAGCATACTGTTAAGGGCCTCAGTCCTGTTGGTCCAAGCTAAGCATCCCGCAATGCATTGCTCTCTACAGTACTAAACTGTTTAATGTGAAAACAGTAAATGTATACAAGAGAACAGCTGTAGAATAGCTGTCCACTGTAGTGACCATTATTCATGAAAGGGTTAAATAACTAACAGTCTACTGTATTAAGTACTATATCTGAGAAAAGTACCAACTAAAGTGTGCATAATCCTGTCAAGATTATAATTGTGCCGATGATGATAAAAATTGGATTTTGTAAGCACTTTGTCTCAGTACCTGGTTAAGCATTAATACCATCATGCAGATCATCTTAATAATAGAAATTGGATGTATGCAGACAGATTAATTTTACGGCACTGGGAGTCATTTGTTAGGAAAAAAAACTTGACTGTTATATGATGTATGCATTATGTGATGTATTATGTACTAATTCATCTGAAGTTCAGATGGTTTGGCACTTATCCAATCTGAGACCAGTTTATTCTGTCTCACATTTAATTTGGACCTGTTCTATCTGCTTTTAATTTTGTGAAATACAATACTGCTTCACACCTGTTTGTGACTTATACGTAGCTCCAACCTCTGACAAGACAGGCAGGTCAGAAACAGACTGATTCACAGATTGCTCCCTAATTAAAAGTAGCGCTTTGTGACAACTGCTGCAGTAGCAAGAATTCATTCCTTTCCTCAATCATGTTGTCAGTTCCCCAAGAGCAACCTGGATTATTGCAACAAAATTAATATTTTGAAGTTTGAATGTCAGAGGAATGAAGGAGGAGGGGGTTACACGCGCTAACAATTAGCTCTGAGGCTCTGTTGCGTTCTAATGGTTCTCCGTCATAATTTGAGTGATGGTGAGTTTATGTGAGTAAACACACAGCATGGTATATTTATTACTAGTGTCGGACTGTCTGTGTGTGTATGTGTGTATGTGTGTTGCCTCTAGACCTGTGCATAGCAGATGAGACATCTGGGGGGAGTTGTTCATAGTCAAACAAAGCACATCCGTTAACAAAGTGACTCTACACAGGTCTCTTCTATATTTAAAAAAAATCTATAGCGGTTAGGTTTTACTAAACATATACAGTCACGGAAAAAATTATTAGACCACCAAAAGTCATCAAAAACAATGGATATCTCATCAAGTACTAACTCCTGTGTGTATCATGTGACTAAAACAGACAGAAAAGAAAACATGGAATGCCTGAAAGCACTGTTTTGTCAGTACAATGCCATAGATATTGATGTAAGAACTTATATCATTTTGGGTATTACTAGCGCTGGGCAGAACTTAAAATCCTCAATTGTGATTAATTGCATGGATTTCTGTGATTAATCGCAAAGTTACATGCCACATTCAATAATTAATGCAAAAGTAGCATCTTTCACATTTTATTTTAAAGTAACTTCAATATTAACTTCAAAGTCCAGTAACATTTTGGTTTGCAAATACTTTAAATCAAAATAAGGTATTTTTCAATAACAGTATTGCCTTTTATCAAAAGTAGTGCTTACAAAGAAAAGTGCAATAATATTTCATTTTCAAATACTTTAAAGAAAAAAAGTGTTTAGTAACTGCAGCATTGTATTCACACAGTAGCAGTTTGAAACACTCATATTCCATCTTTTATTATCAAAAAAAAAAAAAAAAAGGAAAATGGATAAGCTCTTAAATGCTCTCATGAGCTATTTTTGTTGTTATCATTATATTTGTCCAAACAAATGTCCCTTTAGTTGTACCAGACATTAAAATGAACAAGAAATTGAACAAAACATAGGGTGGTCAAATAAGTTTTCCTTCAACTGTCCATAAATGCAGATACTGGTTAATAATCTGTTTAGTAAGTATGAAAGAATGAAATCCTGGCATCTAAACAGCTGTATCTCTATTCTTTAAACTGTGAAGAGGTTCCTCTGAGGCCACCGTAAGTGAAACTAAGGTGTTATTGTCCTTGGAAAAACACATGCACACTCAAACTCTCCCACTTTCTCCGTGTCTCTCTTTTACTTTCTGTTGCTATCAGTTGCTTTCTTTTCTCACACACTGTGTCCCTTGGGTGTAGCTGTCTGTTCCTCGCAACTTAACAGGCAGGGACCTCCCTCAGTAAGAGATGCCGATGGCGTCCTCTTTCACCCGCTGGTAGTGGGGAGCGATAACACCAATGTGCAGCATCGCAGAGAGAGCACGATGCCATTCCTCTTCGCCTCGCAGCACGGACCCCCACTTTACATATTCAAAACTAATCCTCCCCTGAATATATAGACTGGGTTTATGTATAGAGGAAGATCCAGGAATCACCAAAGGGCATCCCCGGCACTCCGAAGAACACTTGAGCTGATTTTATTAGTGCTTTATATAATTCTCGTAGTGATATAGACACTGCGACAGGGTGCTGTGTACAAACTGGCCTTAAGATGTAAGGTGACAGCTCCTCAGAGAGAAATAACAGCAGTGCAGGCACTTCTACAAAAATTAAATAGATAAAAAATATAGAATGACACAGAAAAAGACTGTTCTGGATGCAGTGACCACAGTAATGCAGCGAAGTTCCCCTCTGTTCTCAGATTTATGACATTTTAAAGCAATTTTATGGGTTTTCCTGCATATGGCTTATTACTTTATTCACTTATCTGAATAAAAGCCTGTTTTATGGTGATGTGGTTACACTGTTATGTTACCACACTAAGTATTACGTATCATGGATCCTGTTTGAGCAATAAAGATTCATGTAATTTGTTATTATGTCAATGAAGCACACAAGGCATATTCTCACAGGCTTGTATTTATAGCAGCATAAATAACAGCTACTTTTATATTGTATTATAACATTTTACATATTCACCTTGAACAACAGATTATATTCATGTATTTTTTATCTAATGTTTTTATCTGCATTGTATTATTTGATTGTATTGTGCTATTTTAATCTTTTAATAATAGTATGGATGACATTTGAAACAGGAGGCCAACAGTGACAAAAATATATATCTTTATTTGACCATTTAATAATGTGTCTCCATTCTCAGTCCCAGTTAGTTAAAAGACTAATCCTGCTACTTAAGAAGTCTGTTTCCATTTACTGAGGAAATATTGACGGATGGCTCATTTCCTTTAAAGAGCTCTGTTTTCTCAGGCAGTGTCCTGGACGCTAATGCCCCGGAGGACCAGCTCCTCCCTTAGACTAACATGACCACAGCTCCAGGGGCCAGCAGCTTTGCATAATACCGACACATTTACACCCAAAATTTGTCTAAACGAACACCTTAAAAAGCTCGTCCTGGAAGAAATGCCCTGAGCTATAGACACTGTTAGACTGTTTGGAGCGAGAAGAACAGTGAGGTGTGTCCTGTTTGATTTGGTATAAAGTATGAGACTGAGCAAGAGTCATGTGAAATTCAACCGTTATTGAACCAGTTCTGTTGACGGAACTTCATTTTTTTCCCCCCTTTTGTCTCTGTGTTGCATCGTTAGCAAAATATGGGAATGGAGTGGAAGGAGTGAACTTGAAGTTGTGCGTGTATATAGTGAAATATCATGATAATGAAGTCTTTATTGACTTGCATATTGAATTCTGTTTAAAGAATGTTAATATTAATGATCCATCATATGCTCTCATTCAGTGTATTGCCCAAGGCTGGTGTCTGTAATATTGACCATGTTGAAAGAGTCTTATAGCTGAATCACAACAATACAAAAAGTTAAAGTAACGTTCCCATCAGTGTGCTCCAATAAAACACATTAAAGGTAAAGTGAGGTGTAGCTTTTCAAACACTCATTACCTATAAACAGATGTTCCACAGCTGCCAACTCACAAAAAGCACTGCTGACAACAACTGTTAGGGCCGAAATTATGCAGGGAAATGCATCTATATAACCTAGGACCTTCAGAGAAGGCCTCATAACCACTCTGTCTGAAGAAACAAGATGGCTGATGAAGAAATTAATGCAGGCAAAGTCATTATCTTCCCTCCTAAAACCACAGTGGGTTTATGTCCCCCTGTGTCGTTTTTTCTCCCGGGCTAGCATTTAACTGTCGATGGACTTATAAAAAGATAGGACAAGCCAACTGTGCTCCTTTTGTCTCCTTCCCTCCATATGGGAGGCAGCAGCATATGCAAGAACTGGCTCAGCTTCTGTAAAACTTCCATTAAAGATGCACAACTAAGGCTCTGCCAGCTTGAATATTACCTCTCTCCGCAAATTATTTATGGCTCGGAAAAAGCGCTGATGATGAGCATCTTCTGCGACTTGTATAAATAAAAACACTTTTCTCTGCAATTTCAGCTCTATTTTTTTTCTTTTCTTTTTTTTTTTTGGCAATGTGCTTAACCATTTGTAGAAACAAAAGGTATGCAGTTTATTCTCATAGCGAGTAACTTTATAGGATTCGGTGTTGTAAACTTTAGGCTGCTCTGATCAGATAAGAGTATGTAAAAAGCAAACATTCTGCATTCATAAGGGACACCTCATCACTGTGATATGCCATCAGATCTCTCATTAACAAGGACTCTTTGTCTTGAGTCTCCATGAGTCAGCCCTTCGTCCGTCTGCACATGATGACTCTTTGCCAGACCAATATTGACCTAATTTAGCATGCAGAGAATATGAAGAACTTAACCTTTCCAAAAACACCTTGCAGCAACATTAATTGACAAACCGCATCAGTTCTCCCCCCCCACCCCTCTTTTGTAATTACTCTGCCGTACGTTTGATTGCCGCTGCGGAGCTGAGGACCCACGCTTCATTTGCCGTGAGGTCATCGCCAGCCCTCAGAAATATGAATATGATTTATACAGGAAGTGAGTGCACTCTGTATAATGTGGATGCTCTGTGTGTGTGTGTGTATGTGTGTGTGTGTGTGTGTGTGTGTGTGTGTGTGTGTGCTGTCTTTTCTGCAAGTGATGTGTGTGTGACTACAAGAGACACACAGAGAGAAAGCGACAGAGAGAGAGAGAGAGAGAGAGAGAGAGAGAGAGAGAGAGAGGGGAATGTCCTTGGCTTAGTACTGTATGTTGCATGAGGAGATTAATGCCTCCCTGGCAGCCATATCTGCTTAGCAGGAGGACTTCTCCAAAGTACACTGCATGTAATTATCTGGCAAGTTTATACTAGTTTTAGATAAAGAAGCACTCTTTGGCACATTTTTCAAGTTTGCTCAATTGCTTCTCTATCTGTGTAATTTGCAGTTTGCAACTTTAGAAAAATGCCAGCATACGTTTTAGCAGTTACTTAATGGTACTGGTATGAAATATAGAGCTGGAAGTGTGTGGAAAGTTTTATTAAGACATCCCTCCGTTAAACATTCATTTTTTTCTTATTTATGTAACACAGTTTAATTTATTTCCTCATAAATACATAGTAAAGATGTATGATTTACCATTTTATCATAGATCACAGCAGTGAGATTTAACATGTATTTCATACTACTAAATATAAGTAGGCCAACCCAGAGTTGTGAGACCTATTTCCCCTCTGGGACTAGAAGTAGTTTGCCATATAAAGTCTCCATTTCTGCTTGTGCTCCAAGTTCATTCCACCAGGACAGAGGTAGAGACTATGCATGACAACACTACTCACGGGCCTCAAGGAAAATTGCAGTTCTCCTGCCAATCTCAGTCACTGTCATCCAAGTTTAACCTGTACTTTGTAAATGCTTGATACATAAGGCCCGGGGGTCTCCTGAAACAGTTTGTCATTGTTGTACTGTTCATTTATTGGTAAGTTTCTGTACATGTTATCTGGATGTGTGACGCTGACAGTAATGTGTTTGGGGTTTTGCTGAAGGTGATCGGTGACATGGAGGGGGTGGACAACACGATGAGGATGGTACCCTCAGGTCAGGCCTCTGCTAAACAGACGGAGGACAAGGAAGGCACAAGTGCTACCCACCAGCTCCGAAAACGGAAGAAACTATTTGGACGTGAGTGCTGCCTTATAATACAATATTCAGTAACTTCTTAAAAAAACATTAAAACGTCTAGCCTGGCCAGCCATCCTGTTTCCTCAGTGCATTCAAAACTGAGAAACATGTCTGGAATCACAGGGATTGAATCCAAATATGAAGGCAGGACTAACAGGTGCAGAGTAAATTTAAGAATACAGGGTGTAATCTGTAATTCAGTCCTTATTTTTTAAATCAAACAACCGACAAAAGTTATAAAGATATTTGCAGACTTGAAACTGACTTTGACTCATGACAAAAAGAAGTGCAAATTACTGGTGGTTACTTTTTAAATGTATTCCATCACGGATTACATGACCAAAAGAGTAATCTGTACTATAATCAGTTTCATTACTCAATCTGAGTATCATAATCCAAATACTTGGATTACTTTCACAATTTCTTGAATTTTAATACTGTATGAATGTAGTGAATCACACCATGCTTACTGTAATATAAACAGAATGATTCTTGTGTGTTCTGTTTTAGAGCTGGGTGAATGTATTAGGTCTAAGCCTCATAAACACATATAAACATGTTCTATACCTGTACGACCCAAATCAAGTTTTAGAGTTTTGTGTGGTTATAGAAAAATAGACAAAGAGTGGATTCCACACATATTTCATCCTCGTTCTCAGCTCCCTAATGCCAGTGGTGACAGACAAAATGGAGAGGAAATGTGTGGGAAATGGGATTTGTGAAAAGATAGAAAATAACGGAAAGTAACCCATTGATTTTTAAAAAATGCAACTGTTTTCTGATTACGATGTATTAAAATTGTAACTGTAACTGAATACAGTTTTCTAAATACACAATCCTGTTACATGTATTCCATTACTCCCCAACACTGGCGTATGACACATTGCAAAACACCCGCCCTAAGACTTGTGATTGGCCCAGTATAAAATAGATCAGGCATAATCAACAGTGAATGGAGCAGTTCCAGACCGTTTTCTCAGTATTGAATACACTGAGGAAACAGGATGGCTGGACAGGCTCAAAAGTGCCCAGTGCAGTTTAACTTATAGTATTAGACAAGTTAATACACAGAATTTCAACATACATTTATGCATGTGAATGTCAATCCTACCTGTGCAATCCTTACATACTGTTTGCTTGAGAGAAGACAGTTCTAAGAAATATTTCTTGCCTCCAGGGTCTCACCGTGTTGAGCCAGTTGGAAGTGGGTGTTACTCCAGTTTTGCATTGCAAGACCTCAGCCAATGACAACAAAGTAAACTCAAAGATACGTTGTAGAATCACAAACTGATATAAGTTAGCATAATAAGTGTCGGTTTTATTTGAAGTTCAAAATAAATAAAAGTGGCTGTTATGGAAAATAGGAGGATTGTTTAGTGTTTTATGTAGATATTACTTATATCATTATCTAATCAGCTGTTCTATCAGTACTAACAATGCATGTGTGTACAGTATATTTACACAGTAAGTAATGATGAAAAGAATGTACCTATAACTGTCAAAGTATAAGTGTGGGAAGCCAAATATTGACTCATCATAAAACAAGCAACAAAATGTGGTGCTATTAGTCATGTTGCTCATGCACACAACTTGTAACCTAATAAACAATGTTCAGCAACACTTGTAATGAATGCGGGTCGTTAGGTGTTCAGCGCTTCCCCAACACGATGAAAAATGAAGATTCTAAAAGTCACTAATCAGAATACGAGTGATAAAATATCAATATTGGCCTCACATTAAGCGGGATAATATTCAGGCCAGCTTGATTTGTATTGAATATGTGTCTGCTAGCCGGTGCTCAGTGTAATGAAGTGGCTCACAAATCAGGACATAATGGCCGCCTACTTACACATATTGCTTAATTAAAGGTTGTGAGCTTATTAGCATGTGTCTCTGGCACAGGGTGCAGGGAGATGGAGATTGGGACTGATGTCGTCGAGGGCCAGGCTTTAAAGGTTTTATAGATAGCTAACCTATCATACTAAACCCATAGCCCCCCCCTAAAATCGGATCTTAATAACCTGTCATTTTCATTGATGATGATTCTCCTTTATGGGCAGCCATTACAGATCAAGTTCTGGGTCTTGTTGGATGGTGATAGCGGCCATTCACGCTCGTCATTAACAAGAACACACCTTACTTTGGCCTTGAAGTTGCTCTTCATCTCGGTGTTTAAACCATCACGGTCATGGCCTCGGGGTGTGGAGTGCAGACCGGAGCCAATGGACACAGAAATATACACATACAGTACTCAGCATAAATGAGTACATCCCAACAGATTTGTCACAAAGCCTTTAGTTTTCTTTGAGAATCAGCATTTTCTATGGGACGCCATACAACATATTATGTTCTCAGTTAAGGAAATGTTCCATATAACTCAGTTTCGTCCAGATTTTTTTTAAAACTGTGCTTATGTTTATTGAGATATTGATTAAAATATGCACTGTACATATTCTGTTTTGATTGCACAAGCACACAAAGTCTGGATGTATCACCTGTATTTGTGGTTTTTATAGAAAATTACATTTCATCCTAAGAAAAGTTAGTGGATATTATTTGAATTATTAGCATATTTGTAGTAAAAAATGGGGAAAATACTAAATATGACCTCATTCTATTGGGTATGACTCAGCATTATTGTTGTTCAATCAGTGGTAAATAATGGGACAAAATGTACTTACCCAAGTCTCAGTTTAGCATAGAAGATAAAGAATAAAATCTAAAATAGAATAGAATATACAGTTGCAGGAAAAAAAATTGTTAGACCACCCTATGTTTTCTTCAATTTCTTGTTCATTTTAATGCCTGGTACAACTATAGGTACATTTTTTTGGAGAAATATAATGACAACAACACAAATAGCTCATAACAGTTTAATTTGAGAGCTGACATCTATCCTTTTTCCATGGTTTTCTTGATAATAACAAAAATCACATAAGCTCTTACATCAATATCTATGGCATTGAACTGACAAAAACAGTGCTTTTAGATATTCCATGTTTTCTTTTCTGTCTGTTTTAGTCACATGATATACACAGGAGTTAGAACTTGATTGTATAACCATTGTTTTTATTGTTATTTGTTTAATACTGTTCAAAGTGCAATATCTGCTCAATACCTTGTTCACCTCGTCACACTCACAGTGCAAATAGTGCCGATCTACTTTGGTACTTTTGCTTACTGCTCGCTTATGCTTATTTTATTGCCAGTTTTTGGTACTTGTTACATATTGCTTATTTTTTTATTCTTATTGCTCATCTGTTGGTACTTATTATTGCTTAATTATTGTTTATTTTATTGCTATATTTCTTATCCCTATTTTATTTCCTACTGCTGTACTTGTGTGAGGAGCAATGGCAACACTAAATTTCCTCTTAGGATTAATTATTTCTGATTTCTGATTCTAATTATTTATGCATTTTGATGGTCTAATAATTTTTTCCACGACTGTATATGGTAAGTAGGGTAGAATAACACTAACATAATAAAATATGCAATTGAAAAAGATTTTAAAATTTATAAAGATAATAAATTCTGAGTCTGAAGACAACGGTATTTGCTGTGTTGTGGTTTATATTCAGCATCAAGCTGGACGTGTTGTATCCTGCTCTTCTGTCTGCCTTTGACACGATCCAGAACCTCTAGAGCTAATGTCCTCCAATTAGAGATCACTCCATTAACAGTGACAGTGCTACACCCCCCAATTCAATCAGCCTCCTAAATGAACATTAAGCAGAGACGCTGCCTCCCAAAGATGACGTGAAGCTTTCAAGCTCTGCCTCTCTCCAATCTCTTTCCCCTTATTCCTTTTCCTTAACTTTCCTTTTCTTTTGACTAGTTTGTATGAATAGACTAAAAAGCTAAAGAGCATAAATATTTGACTAGTTTTTGTATTTGTTCTGATGTTAATACTTTTATATAAATCCATAAATTTTGATGAACGGCTTTTATTTTCCACTCCTGCTTTGTCTTTACTGGGATGTTCTCTGAAAGTATTACCACCTCTGTGATTCATCATCATCAAAAAAAAAAAAAAAATACAAAAAAAAATGCCCTGCGTACTATTTTTCCAACCAGGGGTAGAAGGGTGCAGATGCAAAGGGGGCAAAGGTATTTCAGTGGTTCAAATATTTGATTGTTAATGACAAACACCATTTCGCCACAATTTAAAATTCAAATTGATCCCTGGGAGCAATTATTTCTGGGGGAGAGAAACACGCCGCTAGGTCTCCACTGCACACATTTGCTGATTTAAGTTAAAAGAAAACCTTTTTGCAGAGCTATCATAAGGGAGCTGCAACTTTTTGAAGTAAGTGCCTTCATCTGCTTAGAGCTAACCCAACCTGGGGATGTTGCTGGAGAGTGAGAAAAGGGGAAAATAAAACATAAAAAGAAAAAAATAACACTTTGTCTAATTCTATATTTATGTAGCCCTCAGCTTGAGGTATTCACATAAAACAGTTTGTATTCAGAAGTGCTGCAGTGATCGTTATGCAGCAAGTAGAGATCGGCGACTCTTAAGGCACAGTTGGCGGGGGAAGCTCAGCCTGATTCATTTGAATTAAAGTTAGCCAACTAAATAAAAGGAATTCACATTCCCACTTTTGCTGCTTTGTTTTTTTTTTTTCTTCTTTCATACCTTTTCTGATTGGTTTAAGGGAAACGCTAAACCATTTCTTTGAACTTTGCACATTGATTGTCTTTACGTGCATATACCGCTCTATGTATTCACCAAACTACATTATGACATTGTTTGATGTTGAAATGTGTTATATCTTGTAAAGAATAGGAGAGCTTGAAATTTTATGAATTTTACCCACAGAAAATCTACAATATCAATCAGCAACATGTGAAGACACATTTAGGTCTTCAATATGCTTTGTCTTCCTTGTGTTCTTTCTCTCATGTTAACGGATCATTTCTGACCAATGTCTTTAATCAGCCTGAAAAATACACTAAGAATACTTATCTATCATCCAATTTGTTTCTCATCTTTTGGTTACCTTGTTATTCTTCCTTATCCATGAAAATATTGGTTTTACTATTTTTGATGTGGGCATCAGGGCCTTTATTTTTGTCAGTATACCCCTGGATGTACCCCTGGACCAACTCTTGACTGAACTGACCTCACATGTTTGGACATGCCTGTCTTTCTTTGTTTTTGTGCAGGTATACTGGATAACGAAACACAATGAGAATCTTCTAAAGCTCACATGATAGAGGAGCTGCTGTCAGTGTGTTGGCTGACAGTGCACTTATGATTTTCGTTTTTGCTCTTATTTTATATTTGCTTTATAATCTTATTTTTATAACTGGGTCAAAACCGACCCTAACGACACAGAGGTCATAATTTTAGCCAGAGCATTTTATAATTTAGTAAAAAAAAAAATATTATTTTGTTGAAATAGAGGTTTCTGACAAAGTTAAAAAGCCCTGATGTAATAAACACATTCTATATGATTTTTTTATGCATCTAAAACCTTAAATGGGTCAGTGTTGTCCCGAACACAAGAGGAAGGTGAGTGCATTAAATTAAATATTAAATGAAAGTACACTGCTGTCAATACAGTTGGAATAATTTTGTTTTCAGACACATTTTCTATTTAGATATATCAGTAATCACCTTTAACCAGGTACAATTACACACACACACACATACATACATATCGAGGATAAATTACATTGTCAAAATCATTCTACAAGAAGGGGTAAAAATATTTAATTCCAACTATATGGACATTTCTATTGAATTTTCTAGGTTCTAAAGCTCTACCTTATTGCTGGTTATATGATTTTTAGGTTAGGTTAAGCCTGTTCAATGAAAAAAACTGGTCTAATCAGTTCAGCTACTGATTTCTTCTGTGTGACATGAATTTTAGTCGGCCCCAACTGTGTGTAACCTGCTCCACCAGTGTTCCAGGGGCATTTGTGTCAGTGTTGTAGAACAGTACTATGCAAAACAGATATACACTCCAGACCTCTGTCAGGTTTTTCTGCCCAAACTGTATTCTTCTCCACTGACCCTGAACATGATTTCCTGGTGCTTAAGCCGTGGAAAACACACACGGTCGGGGTGTACAAAGATGTCAACATCGTGCCATATTTCTGTGGCATCTGGATAGATCATGTGCCTTCCTGCACACATATTTATTTATTTTTCCTCTTCCAGAGTAGTGTCAGGGAGGCAGATGTCCTGCTCACAGGAAAAATAATTTGTGGTGAAAAAGAGGGAGGGGAGGTGGAGGGAAAAAAAATATATGAATATGCAAATCCTGTCACAGTGTGGAACCTTGTAATGAGTGGGAAATGTTGTCGCCATCTTTCATTATGCAGAGGTCATTGCTTAATGCCAGGCAGCTGGGCCCAGCTTCTTCTCTCTGTGCTCCCCCCAACCGCCCCTGTCATCTCACAGCAACTTGAACCAAACTACAGCCTGGCACAAGAAACATAGAGGTCACAGACGCACACACAAGCACAGACACACATGTGTAGACACACACGGCTCCCATACACTAAGCACATCCTCAGTATCGCACTTCTGGGGAAAAAAATAAGTAGTTTTATATATAAGTAGTAGTTATTTTATGATTTTTCTGTTCATTTAAGCATTTTTTAACCGAGCACATGCTTTAACACATACATACCTGTATATATTTTAAAATGCATTGTCCATTCTTAGTTTACTACAGTTGTTGATAGTTACAGATTACTTTTGCATATGTACTTCCGATAACATTGCGTATAAAATTACACAGTGAAACCAGCAGGTGCATCTTGTACAGAATGTGTGTGTGTGTATGTTTGAGACTTCACAGCCTCTCTTCTCTGAATCGAGGGTTCAAAGGTGGACACAGCCGGCACCGCTCATATTGTAGCTGTTGTTGTTCCTCGCTTTCCTTTTGATCAACATGCTTGTGTTTTGTAGATCGCTGAGACAGCTCGCTGCTGTTTTGTCTCCTCTCGCAACAGCTTTCCTGAAATTTCCGCTGGCGTCTGCCCGACATTGAGCTATGAGGCTAATCATTAGGTAAACCCATCTCCCTCTCTCTCATGCACTCTTCAAATAATCCTGGGTTTGAATGCTAAAAATGTAATGAACTTCACGGTTCATTGTGTCTGACATTGCTTAATTAATGGGTGCATTTAAAGTACATAGGGCCCCGGTAATTGATTTATATGCATGATTTGCACATACAGCTGTTAGTTCCTGTAGGAGACTCATCACTCAAAAAGTGGCTGTGCTGATGATGGGCTGGCTAGGTAATATCAGGATGTTCTGTTGCCCAATCCAGCCTCAGGAAAACATATCAGTTTTAATACTACCACACTTTACTTTTGGATGATAAAGAACTACTTAACATTTTTAGATGAGCAATTTAATATCATATTTTCTA
Organism: Fowleria isostigma; assembly: GCA_029814645.1. Classification (NCBI taxonomy): domain Eukaryota; kingdom Metazoa; phylum Chordata; class Actinopteri; order Kurtiformes; family Apogonidae; genus Fowleria; species Fowleria isostigma. The sequence continues at coordinate 30,280,759 of JAPTGZ010000014.1, read as the reverse complement.
CCAAACACCACAAACATAGCTTTGGCTTATTTTTGTCACCAAAATTTTGCCCTTTTTTTTAATTTCCACTAGGATATGCCTGATAATGATACTTGGATCTTGTTAGTTTATGCCACACAGAGCAATTAAACTTCCTCACGCCAGCACAAGGCTTCAGCTTGGCTGTCGCTCACTATCTGTCTTTCTGCCTGGTCGCTTTCCACATGGACAGCTTGCACTACTGCACCTGTCAGGGTGGAGCTGGACATCTCCGACAATGATACCAAGGCTCTTTATGAATTTGTGAACTAGGGGACATCTTGTGGGCTTCCATGTGTTTTCATTGTGTGTTATCTCCTATAATCGCTCTTCCAATAACTCTCATAGAAGCAGAATTAAAGCAGGGATAAAGAAAAGAGATATTCCTATTTATTGGAGTGAGTTTTCTTTATTTGGTTTATTCATCAGAAGAGAAATACTGTGGGAGGCTCTGTTGCTCATATATTGTGCATGATGCTGCATGTATATATGTATGAATTTAACCGTAGTGAATAAACATTATGTAACTAGACAGCTGTAAATTCTTGCACCGTCAATTCTGCTGTGTGTGAACCTACCTATTCAGCAGAAGATATGATAAAATAGGTAGCAATAAACATTTTACAACACATAGTGGATATCTGTTGACACAAATTATGTACTTTACCTTGAAAATATTAAAAAAAGGTTGGCTTCTTTGACTATTGTATATTGAATAGCTTATATGTATAACCCTGAATAAGAAATAGATAATACAAAATGGAAAATGCATGTTAAAAAGGCTTTAATTATTAACAAAATGAACACAACAAACACATTTCACTTTTTTTTTTTTTTTTTACACGTCATTACTAGCACTAAAATGCTATAAAAATGAAAATTTAGTTACAAAAAAAAAGTTGATTAGACTAAACAGGAAATGTGTTGAAATGGTCCATTTTAATATCATTGCTTTTATTTTTTCATTTGCATGTTAAATTCTGCACCCACTATTTGGTATGCCGTCACGGAAACAATTATTAGACCATCAAAAGTTATCAAAAACAATGATTATGCAATCAAGTACTAACTCCTGTGTATCATGTGACTAAAACAGACAGAAAAGGAAAACATGGAATGCCTAAAAGAAAAGTTTTTGTCAGTACAGTTCCATAGATACAATGTAAGAACTTGTGATTTTGGTTATTATCAAGAAAACCATGGAAAATTAATAGATATCAGCTCTGAAAAGTGAGATATTTAGTGAGATATTTTGTTATTATTTTTGTCCAAACAAATGTACCTTTAGTTGTACCAGGCATTAAAATGAACAAGAAATTCAAGAAAACATAGGATGGTCGAACAATTTTTCCGCGCCTGTATGCGGTTTTAGACATTTTTGTATAAGTAGGACCACAAAGCTGCACAAATCTAGTCAGGATTTGTGCAAAACGTTGATAGAATTTCACAGCATCAAAATGAAGTAATGAAGCTAAGTAACGAGAAGCATAAATATGTTCAGAATTGGAAAAAATTTAGGCTAAATTCCTTTAGTCAAGCACTAAACTATATGATTTTATTAACATATGTAAATAGTGATTTCAACATTTAGCACCTTTACTTTCTCATCCTTTCATTGATTTGTTTTGAGCAGATGAAAAAGCAAAACATAATTATGTGTACAAGAAACAAGAGCAAATGCATTAATACATTAAGATAATCAAGACAAAATAACAATTTCCATGTACACAAGTAATAAAATAAATTAAATATATAAATAAATAAAGTACTTTTCACAAAGGAGTGGGAAGAAGAAAACTTATTACTCACATTTATACTAAAAAAAACATACTTTTGTTTCCTTAATGATATAGCCAAATCTGTTCAGAATCCTAGTAAAATAAGTAATATATTTGGAAAATTGATGTATATTACACATAATAATGATCTACTTGATAGTCTGCATAACTTATAATACAATACAATAATTACATACCAACTAGGGCTGCTGTTATTGGAAAAACCTGACATTGCGATTTTTTTTTTACCTTATGATGTGTATTGCAATTTTCTTCTTTGTTTCTGGTAAATTTGTTCTTTGTTTTTGGTGATTTTCTTAATTTCATGTGATTTTCTTCTTTTTTGGTGATTTTCTTTGCTTTTCTTCTTTGTTTTTGGTAATTTTCTTCTTTGTTTTCACTGATTTTCTTTGTTTTCTGTGATTTTCTTCTTGGTTTTTTTTTTCAGATTTTTCTTCTTGTTTTATCTCATTTTCTTCTTTGTTTTTGGTGATTGTCTTCTTCATTTTTGGTGATTTTCTTCATTTTCTGTCATTTTCCTCTTTGTTTTCAGTGATTTTCTCTTGTTAATTGCTCAGTTTTCAATGTTGTTCCCAGCAAATGTGTATGTCAGGTACCCTTAAAATTAGATGAGGAACATGTTGAGTTCATTTGCAGGATCTGTGATGTGACTATTGCGCCCATGTACATTGTGATAACGATGCTCAAATTATATATTGTGCAGTTGTAATACCAACAATGGTAATGGAAGTGACACATACTGACCCAAAATGGTCAACAACAACAGCACATACCAACAAAGAGCCAATGGTGTGATGATCTGAAAATAAACAAATCTACTTTTAGCTCATGTAAACTGACTCATTTGTTGACTGTAATGTTAAAGTCGCCGTTTCATTAGCAGTAAATATTGCTAAATAATAGTCCTGGCAAATCCAATGTGGACCTAACAACTGTAAAAAGGCCCGGTTTTGCTTGATGCTAAACCCCCACCTGTGTAATGTTCGCATTTAGCCCTCATTGACTGGGGCTTTTATGCTTAGTCCAGGCATACACACTGTGGTTATAATTATTGTTTTCTGTTGAGCTCTGGAGGTCGCTGGCCCCTAACCATTATTTGGTTTTGGACAGACCCTCTGTGGAGCTCAGATCAATCTCTCACCTAGAGAACATACTAGCATATTTCTATCACCAGCATATTGATTTTTCCATGAGCGGGCCCTTGTTGTGTGTGCATGCATGAGTGTGTGTGTGTGTGTTGTTTTCATGCGCGGTGGATAGGGGATGCAGCCCGCAGCATGCACAAACACACAACTGCTCGCATGCACATGAAGCATACACGGGCTAACACAAACATGCAGACATATACACAGCTCCGCACACACACAGTTGTTCATTTATTCATTTCTGTAGACACCCATAGGCATTTCAGTGTGTAAAATGCAGGCATCGGCATATTTAGTGGCGTTAGATCTCAAACACACACACACATGTATTCCTTGTTAAAGCAGACACCAAGTGAACCATGTCCTCTCTGGGGCCAAGTGTCTCGCTTTCTTTATTACATACACTAATCAATACAGACTGGTCTAGTGTTGAGGCCTGCCATCTTTCCTTTGCTTCTTTTCTCTATCACTTCTCACCCCTTCATCCCATCATTATTCATCTGTCTTTTTCATACCTTTCCTGTTATGCATCCAGCTCTGTCTCCATTTATCCATCCATATTCCTTCAACATCACTCCATCCACCCATGCTTGTTTTTGGTCCCTGGCATCCATTTCATACAGGGAGAGAAAAAAAAGATAGACTTTATGTTGAAAATATATTTTTAAAAAAGTTTGATTTTCAGTATTTGACCATATTGTATATTGAGTAGTTTATATGTATAACCCTGAATAAAAAAAATAGTTAATACAGTATGGAAAATGCATATTAAAAAGGCTTTAATTTAACAAAATAAACATGACTAACAGCATTTCACATTATTTATCAGTCATTACTGGCACTAAAATGCTATAAAAATGAAAATTTAGTAAAAAAAAAAAAACAAAAAGTAAAGTTGATTAGGCAAAACAGGAAATGTGTTGCCTTCCGTGTCAATGTTCCATTTTAAGATAACTGCTTTAATTTTTTCATTTGAATGTTAAATGCTGCACCCACTATTTCTTATGCAGTCGCAGAAAAAAATCATCAAAAACAATGGTTATACAATCAAGTACTAACTCCTGTGTGTATCATATGACTAAAACAGACAGAAAAGAAAACATGGAATGGCTAAAAGCACTGTTGGTCAAGTGTTGAGGTCTGCCATCTTTCCTTTTCTTCGTTTCTCTATTGTTTCTCACCCCTTCATCCCCACATTATTCATCTTTTTCATCCCTCAGTCACATTTATCCATCCATATTCCTTCAACATCACTCCATCCACCCATGCTTATTTTTGGTCCCTGGCATCCATTTCATACAGGGGGGAAAAAAAAAGATGGACTTTATTTTGAAAATATATTTTTAAAGAAAAGGTTGGATTTTCAGTATTTGACCATATTGTATATTGAATAGCTTATATGTATAATTGAATAGGAAATGGTTAATACAGTATGGAAAATGCATGTTAAAAAGGCTTTAATTTAACAGAATGAACACGACAAACAGCATTTCACATTATTTATCAGTCATTATTAGCACTAAAATGCTAGAAAAATTTAGTAAAAAAAAAAGTTAAGTTGATTAGGCAAAATAGGAAATGTGTTGCCTTCCATGTCAATGTTCCATTTTAAGATAACTGCTTTAATTTTTTCATTTGAATGTTAAATGCTGCACTCACTATTTCTTATGCAGTCGCAGAAAAAAATAATCAGAAACAATGGTTATACAATCAAGTACTAACTCCTGTGTGTATCATTTGACTAAAACAGACAGAAAACAAACATGGAATGGCTAAAAGCACTGTTGGTTAAGTGTTGAGGCCTGCCATCTTTCCTTTTCTTCCTTTATCACTCCTCACTCCTTTATCCCCATCATTATTCATCTTTTTCATCCCTCAGTCACATTTATCCATCCATATTCCTTCAACATCACTCCATCCACCCATGCTTATTTTTGGTCCCTGGTATCCATTTCATACAGGGAGAGAAAAAAAAAGATATACAGTGTGAGGAAAAAGGAGTGATGAGGATTAGAAAAGAAACAATGTGTTTGTGTGTGTGTGACAAAGATGGAGGGAGAGAGTGAGAGAGAGAAAGGCAGCATTATTGTCATCTATAACATGGCCGGACAGGGGAGGGTGATTTGGATTTAAATAATGTATTAGTTTTTCAGAGCTCCCATCCACAATGCCTCACAATACTATGAAACATAATAACTTAAAGGTGTGTGTATGTGTGCATGTGTGCGGAGGTGAAGCAGACAGAGACGCATGGGATGAAATTGCGTGTCTTTAAGATGCAAATTAAGTCACATGTAAAATGGTTTGATACAGACTGATCGGGTCAAATTGCATTCGTGCTGTTGTTTAGCAATAAAGGAAAGAGTCTTGTATTGTTAAAGTGTGGAGCAAACACACACAAAGTCACGGTGTGGAGTGGAAGTGGAGCCGTAGAGCTTTGGCACCGGTGCTTTGAGACAAAAGAGGTGGTCGGGCAGAGAGGGAGGGAGGAGGAGGGGGGGGATAAAAGATTGTGCTGGAATTTGTCAAAAGCCAATAATCACTCTGGTGCCGGAGAGGAGTACTATATCAGAGCGCCAAATCAATATCACATTACTTTGAGTATGGGAGTATATACAAGACTCATCAAATTGATTATTTTTGATGCTACAATGGCAGTTTCATTTGCTGGAGCCCTCGACAACAACTACTGTTCAATTACCAAGGCTGTGTGTGAATTGAAAAAAAAAAAAAAAAGAAATACAACAAGACAAATGGATATTTATTTGACTAAAATAAAGCTTTGCCTGGAATAGAAATGAGGAATGGTATGTCACAGTCAAGCTCTGGTTAAAAGATGACTTGTTTCATCGGACATTGAAATTTCATGAATATATTTTCCAAAGGGCCCCGGAAAAACAGAATTCATCATGAAGTTTTTACAGGCCATAATGTCACAGCAGAGATTAGTCAATTTCCTAATGTATTGTGCATGAACTGTGGTATTGTTAAGCATATGCCTCCTCTGTTACAGTTAAAGAGTATGATTGGAACAAAATGACTGCAGCATTTGGCTTTGTTTGATAAAAGTATAGGTTTATTTTAACACCATTTAGACCATGAGGGGCTAACTCATGTTAGTTCAGGGGTCACATTCAGCCAAATTTGGGCTGAAGTGGGCCGGACCAGTAATAATACATAAATAATAATAATGCATAAATAATGTCAACTCCAAGCTTTCCTTACATTATTATAGTATTACAAACTATCCTTTAAAACAGAGGTGTCAAAATCATTTTAGTTCAGGGGCCACATACAACCTAATATGATATAAAGTGGGACAGACCAATAAAATAATAGAAATGACAGAATAAAAATTTATGAATAATGTCAATTCCAACATTTTCTCTGTTTTTGAGTGAAAAATGTCAAATTCTTTAACGCAAATGTTTACATCTACAAACCGTATTTTAACATAG
>JAPTGZ010000014.1:30243165-30261689 GCA_029814645.1 Fowleria isostigma | reverse complement strand
TGAATGTGAAACTAGTATTGTAAAGTGCTTTGAGTACCAATAATGTGTAGAAAAGCGCTATATAAGTACAAGACCATTTACCACACGCAAAATTTTCATTTAACCCAGAAGAACCCAATGTAACATTTATGGCACTTCCCAGATTAATTTTTCTTTCTATGTTTAACCATTTTTAAGTGGTTAAATGGCATTTATTCTATTACTATCATCTGTGTTTTGTGTTTTTTAGTGAATATCAGGTATTTTCCAACATTAATTTACTAATTATGTAGATGTGCAAAAAGGTTTAGATTAAACTTGAGGATTATTTTATCAAAAACGAGAGAAAAACTGAAGAAAAGGTGACTTTTTTTTTTTTTTTTAGCAAAATCTATTATTAACTGAACATAAACCCAATGTCTCCATCCACTGTCATTAATCCAACTCCATGGGTTTTACTGGTGAATCAATGTTGTAGAATATGACAGTGTTTTTACAATCACTGTGGAGCCTCTGAACATCCAAATGTGTCATATGTGATGACCATTAAAAGATAAATAACTGTATTTTACACCAATTACTTACATGGATACATTTACATTTATACTGAAGCACCAGGTATTAAACAGTTTATTTCAGTAGATGCTTTTGGTAGATGGCGGATGTTTGGGTCTTTATGTGTTAAAAAAAGTTAAACATAGAGAAAATTTCATTTGGGAATTGATACAAAAGTAGTGCTGGGTCTTTATGGGTTAAATAGGGGGTCTCAAAGACCTTGCACCTGTTGTCATTTGCGCAGAAATCTTTGTTTATCACCCATGACACGCTAATCAATAACATGTACATTTCTCTGCGTGAGCAAGCAAATTTGTGCTCGTTATTTGAGAATCAGGCCCTAATTGGTAAGGCAAGGCAAATTTATTTGTATAGTACAATTCATACATAGGGCCATTCACAGTGTGTTACAAAACTGGAAAAGAGACCATTTAAAAACACACAATTATAATAGCATTTGAAGAAGTTTGTTTTTGTTTTGTTTTTTTCTGTTAATTTCAACACGTGGATGCAGTGGTGTGAGAGCAATGTGAATCTTTTCCACTTTATCACTGTCTGGAATCGTTATTTCACCACACAAATATGAAGCAAAAAGATGCTGGAAAAATAAACATGTGCAAACTTGCAGGGACTTAATAAGAAATTCACTGAAATGTTTTCTTAGGTTTGTTAATGCCAAAATCAAAAGCTCTTTCATTTTGCTCTTTGCATACTGAAACAGAGGGGCATTTTGTTGATGAAGCACTGTACTTGACATTCATCTGTTGTGCAAATTAACATTTAATAGCCATACACATTTGAATATGTTCCTTCTTGACACAGTGAGAAACCCACAACGTCTACAACATACACAAACTGAAGAGGACGAGAGATGGGTTTTGGCCGCAAGCGCTTTTGCCCACCGCAAGCAACATTAATTGTTTCACGAAAACTAAGTGCGTTGCTCATTTTTCAACATTGTTTCTTGTTTTGTTTCCTCCTGTAAACAGCTCTTCTCTCAGTTTGTTCATCATAACTCGACACTGGACGACATATATTAACATTTTGCGTGCCCTGCAGTAACGCCCTCAAAAAAAAAGAAGACCAGTGGGAGGATGATGAAGGCAGAAGATGGTGGTACATTTGTCACATTTATGAATTAAAGAGATGCTTGTTGAGTTATTGTTGCACAGCTGACCAGCGGAGACTGCCAGTACATGTCTATGTTCTATACAAGAGTGCACATTCTACAGCCAAGTCACTGAAACCATCCTTGAATACTGACGGATGCGCAAACATACACCTACAAATATGTACGTCATACACACTGCCGTATGAACATGAGGCTAACAACTGTAAAAGGCACGGTGTTTGTGCACGCCCGTACACACTCTGAAAGGTGTTACACCATAACTGGCAACCTCCTCTATTTGGCTGTTCCTCCCCTGTGCTTCAGCTCAGCAGCGTGACACCATCTGTCTACTGGGTGCTGTTTGTTTGGTGCTGCTTGACTTTAGCTTGAGAGGAATCCACTCCTCAGGTGGTACACACAAGTTTTTAGAGGAGCTGACATGAAGCGTGCAAAAGGCAGTAATAAGCCAAGGTGAAGTCTCCCTGAGTTTTGAGAAGAGAAGAGAAGAGAAGAGAAGAGAAGAGAAGAGAAGAGAAGAGAAGAGAAGAGAAGAGAAGAGAAGAGAAGAGCAGAAAAGAAGAGGATGAAGTAGAGGAAGAGGGAGGAGTAGAATTAGTAGGAGAAGAGGAGGAGGAAGAAGTAGAAGAAGAGGAAATAGATGAAGAATTAGAAGAAATTGTAGACGAAGATGAAGTAGAAGGATAAGATGAAGTAGGAGTTGTAGAATTAGTAGAAGAAGAAGAAGTAGAAGTCACAAAAGTAGTAGAAGAAGAAGTGAAGGAAGTAGTAGAAGTTATACAAGTAGTAGAGGTAGAAGAAGAGGTAGAAGTGGGATGAGAAGAGGTAAAGGAGGAAAAAGAAGATGACGGAGATGAAGATGAAGAGGTTGTAGAAGTAGTAGGAGATGAAGATGAGGAAGAGAAAGAAGTAGTAGAAGTCATAGACTTAGTAGGGTAAGAGGGGGAGGAAGTAGATGAAAAATTAGAAGGAATAGTAGAAGTAGGAGTCATAGAATTAGTAGAAAAAGAAGTAGTAGAAGAAGAGGAAGAAGAAGTCATAGAAGTGGTAGAAGTGATAGAAGAAGAGGTAGAGGAGGAAGAAAAAGATGAAGGAGATGAAGATGAAGAGGTCGTAGAAGTAGTAGGAGACTAAGATGAGGAAGAAGAAGAAGTAGTAGAAGAGGAGGAAGAAGTAGAAGTCACAAAAGTAGTAGAAGAAGAAGTGAAGGAAGTAGTAGAAGTCATACAAGAAGTAGAGGTAGAAGAAGAGGAAGAAGTAGAGGTGGATAAGAAGAGGTAGAGGAGGAAAAAGAAGATGAAGAAGATGAAGAGGTCATAGAAGTAGTAGGAGATGAAGATGAGGAAGAAGTAGTAGAAGTCATAGAATTAGTAGGAAAGGAGGAGGAAGAAGTAAAAGAGGAAGTAGATGAAGAATTAGAGGAAATAGTAGAAGATGAAGTAGATGGATAAGATGAAGTAGGAGTAATAGAATTAGTAGAAAAAGAAGTAGTAGAAGAAGAGGAAGAAGTAGAAGTCATAGAAGTGGTAGAAGAAGAGGAAGAAGATGGAGATGAAGATGAAGAGGTCGTAGAAGTAGTAGGAGATTAAGATGAGGAAGAAAAAGAAGTTGTAGAAGTAGTAGAAGATGAAGATGAGGATGAAGAAGAGGAAGAAATAGTAGAAGTCATAGAAGTAAGTGAAGAAGAGGAAGAAGTAGTAGAAGTAGCAGAAGAAGAGGAAGACGTAGTAGTAGAAGTCTTCGAGGTAGTGGAGGTAGAGTGTTTCAGTGGTGTCTGTGTCTGTGTGTTTGATAGCTCTCGGTCCCTCAGGTGTGACGGATGTGACAACCAACTCAGTCCAGCGTTTAGCACCTGAAGCCCAGGTAGACTTAGCCCCTGTCCTCCTGGTCAGGATCAGGTGCTCTCCTTGGGGGTGTAGAACCCCCAGTGCCAGCCCTGACCCCATATTAAGTGATGTGGGTGAAAGTATTTGTGTTTATGGGCACCGGAGAGGGGGCATCTCCTCCTGATTGAGACTGATGCGTGCCGATTGGTTGCCAGGCCATGCTCAGCGGCGGTTCGGCGGTGTCAGGTGAAATTAGCAGCCGTCAATGAAATACCCTCAGACCTGGGGGATTCATTAGGGACAACCTCCCCCCATCTCAACGCAGTGACAGCCCTTCACACGTACAGCCTTGACACACATACATAAATACACACACATGGGGACGTACGCCATTCCCGCCTGATCCCACAGCTCCAAATAATGACTCCCAGCTAAGAGTCTCACAAGTCCAAAGGAGTGTATGTTCATGCGTGTGTGTGTGTGTGTGTGTGTGTTTTTGTGTGTTAATCAGTGCATGTGTGCATCGCAGCCCTCTCATTCTTTCTCTGTGTGGATATGTGATGCTTCAGGGCCATTTTAGCGAATACCATGCCAACCACAAAACATCGTTCACAAGTATCCTCCGCTGCAATCCAACAAGCTTGCTGTCTCATCCAATATAACAACTTCAGAGCACAATCAGTTATGATGGTGATTGTGGTACTTTGTCAATTTTTAACTGGTTAACTCTGTTTCATCTTGTACAATTTTCCACTGACTTGACATTTCTATGGGGATGGCTCTCCAGAATTACATCAAAACTGGGATATTCTATATTTGGTTTGAACAATCTGCGGGAGACCTGAATACAACCGCAAGTGTTGATAAGATAAGATAAGATAAGATAAGATAAGATAAGATAAGATAAGATAAGATAAGATAAGATAAGATTTATTTCAGATCTTAAGTGCTGATTGCAAGAAAACTACGAGAAAGTTGCTAAAACCAGAAAAACCTACAGTGGAGCAGTGGTTTGACATCATTTAGTGACATTTTAAGATGGAAAAATTACTTTCGCAATAATACTATAATAAGGTCTGTTTTTGAAAAGATGGGAAAGATGGGTTAGGTGTGTTAAACTGCTTTGACTATTATTCATATAAGGCCATGTCTTATGTCCATTCCCCACCTTTTTTTTTAACCCTTTCGTATCAATGTTTTTTTCTCTTTTTTTTTTTTTTTAATATTACAAATGTGCGCCCCAGCATTCCTGTTCTAGGGAGGTTAGTTCTTCATTTTATATTGTACGAATGAACTTGTTTGTGTTATTGAGGGAGAACCAATCAACCAATCATCTTCACCTGTAAAACAATGTTAGACCACCCTATGTTTTCTTAAATTTTTTGTTCATTTTAATGCCTGGTACAACTAAAGGTACATTTATTTGGACAAATATAATGATAACAACAAAAATAGCTTATAAAAGTTTCATTTCAGAGCTGACGTCTATCCATTTTTTATGGTTTTCTTGATAATAACCAAAATCACAGTAGTTCTTACATCAACAGCTATGACATTGTACTGACAAAAACAGTGCTTTCAGAACATTTAATGTTTTCTTTTCTGTCTGTTTTAATCACAGGATACACACAGTTAGTACTTGATTGCATAACCATTGTTTTTGATGCCTTTTGATGGTCTACTAATTTTTTTTCCATGACTGTGTTGCATGTTTGTTGTCCTTTATATCATAAATCAACACAACTGGGACGTTTCTGATCAAATATGCACACGTCTGCATACATTACCCACTATAAAGCTGATGAGTACTGCTTTCCTACAACATGTACCTAGCCAAATGTGCTATATTTCATGGCATAGAAGCCAGTATTTTGCTCATGGACGGTATAGGAGCCTGCTGTCTCCAGCTGGACGCAGTGGACAGGCTACCTGTGAGTTTGGCATTATCCCAGATTTGCCCTGGCATGTGAGAAACTGCTTTCAACCGGCCAGGCCGACTCTGTCACCTTCCCGTCTTTTCTTTTTCTCTGTTTCTACGTGCCTACTTATCATTTTCATTCCTTTTTCTCTCCACCACTCGAATCATTCCATCGTCTTTCCTCGGTGCTACTTTTGTCTGTCTTTCAAACATACTGTAGTTTTCCCACGACCTTTCTCTTGTCTTCTTTTAAATTAGCATTCATCTAATCCTCACAAACATTTGTGATTCAGTACAGGACATAACCTGAGCATGAGTCACACTTGTAGTGTGTGCTGCCAAACTATTTCTGGTGAACTCTAACAGATTTTAAATGTCACCCTTATTGGAAAAGTGTCAAAGGCATATACTCAAATATGCCTCAACATGCTGTGGTGAAACACACAGTTTATCATCGTTATTTTCACAAGATGAAAGTATGTTTTTGTACATGTGTATATATTTAAAGCATATCTGTAGAGTCGTTTGTACAGGATTTCTATGCCAATGTGTTTATTTGCATGCCTGATCAAAACCTACGACTTTGAACTTGGGTCCATTTGCCCTCATGAGTACTCCCTTAATCCAGTGCTTCCCAGTTTAGAAGCTTGTAGCTGCAACAGAGAAGCTTCGCTCATTAGTATTAGAGACATTAGTTACGACCAAAGGAACTCTATTTCACGCACATCTCCCCGCCTGAATAAATGAAGCTTTGCGAATCCTCCACAGCTTTTAATAGCTGCCACTAATATAACAGGTCACAAATGATTGCTCCCTCAGACTCAGATTTGGCTGATCAAACACAAGCCGAGATTATCAGTGTTATTTACGCTTGTGTATCACTCTGGCATAAACACGCACTTATGGAAATGCGATCCCTCTATGGTAATGCACTTTATAATGATTTATGCTAGAACGATTTATGGAAAATCAGGCAACAAAACGGGATCAACATGCAACGCATTGTCATTTTTCTACCCAGACTTTTTTCTTCCCTTGTGTTTGCGACATTGGGAATTTTTCGCACATCTGTCCATTTCAATACACGGGTAATGCCACAAAGCCTCTGTTTATATTATAGAAACACAACAGCAGTCTGCAAGGATGACTCCACCTTCAAAAATCAATTATAAAACCAGGAGTAAATAATACGAGGCGTGTCTAATTACCCAACAATCCAGAAACATTTGAGGGCCTCGCCATGAAGATATTGAGTAATCACATGTATAAGCACTCATATGCACAAAGTCAAACATATAGAATTTCATCCATACTTGCACAAATAAGCATGGAGTCACAGGTACTCAATGTATCGACCAATTAAAATAAGGGATTACTATGTTGACTGTGTGTGTGGATGTGTGTGTAAATGTGTGTGTGTGTGGGCACTGCTGCCATGCACACAGGCAGGCAGGCCTTACATTGCCCACAGCTACTCGGTAAGGATTCCCGATAAGGAGAATTAGTCAAAACTTGGGAGCTGCCAGTCAGCGCCAATTAAACTTTAATCTTGGGCTGAAACAGGCACAAATAAATTAAACCCTTGTGAGCGGCAATGTGCGCTCTCCTGATAATAGGGGATTGAAGTCGTCTCGGAGCGAGGCTGCATGTTCCCCAGCTCAGCCATGGCAGGCAGCGGTGCAGGGGGAACAGGGGGAACAGGGGTATGGCTGGCGACAGAGTGAACTGAAAAGAACTCTTAAAGTTGACACACACAGACACTGTTACACGAACAAGGAGGCAAACAGGACTGGGATCAGCGGTGGAAAAATAATGATAATGTAGGGTGACTTTAATTACCAAAGTACAGTAGGAAAGTATTTGAATATAAAGTGTTAAATACTGTTTTTTAGACACTTTTCCTCTACAAGTATTCACCTATTACGATGCGCTACAGTGCCATTTTAAATGGATCTGTGCATGCAAATATCAATAGAAATCCTTACACTTTTTTTCATGGTCAGTGCCTAAATACATTAACTTTATTAGAAATGTCACCCAGGCATGCAATTGACCTCCGTAGTCCAGCACTTTTTCAATGAAAACTCTGCATAAACCTGGAGTATTTGTCGTAAATGTCTTTGGACAATCTTGAGGTGGAATCATATTGGACCTTGCAGTGTGTGTGGGAATTTGATAACCTAACCATGCATGACGCTTCCAGTACCAAATGGAAATGATATTTTCAATCATGCTCAGGCATGGAAAACAGAGTACAAGTATCAACCAATATAATATTAATAATAAAGAAAGATCTAGCCTTCGTATCAGCCAGAGGAAATACTTTTAATGTTGCAATATTCAAAAGTATGGTTGTCTCCATGCGTACTGTGTAGAGGGGGATATTTCATTAATATTTTTTAATGAATTAGCACCCTTATCTCTATTTCCTGTGCCCGACCTGTGCTAGCCTGGTGTTTAATTTCAAAGTAATTTTCTTGCTATATGAGCATGCCGTTTATGTATTAATGTCATGGGCCTCGTCAGCCAGTGCCATGATTTATTCCAGAGTAGCGGTCACATACATCCTAATATCTTAAAAATAAGCCCCAGAGAAATGCTGTAATGAGAAAACAATAACATTAACAATATTAGCAACAATAATGAAAATAATTGCCAGTGAAGCAACAATGGTAATCACACATAGAGAAATACCTCTGTGTTTGACCGAATCGTACACAATTATCATGCATGTGTATATAATATAATTAATTCTATGTCTGAGCCTCTTAGCCTGAGGCGATCAGCATAGAATCAGTTTTGTATGTATAATAGATCAGAGCGCAGTTCATGAATAAAACAAACGTGGGGAGTATGCAGTAGTGACTGTGAATGTTTGTCTTTGGACAGCAGAATCAAAGTGAACATGTAATATTGTGATAATCCATACTTGATGAATTCAAGGGGTTGACTTGCCTTAGCTAAGTTCAGCTAATTTCCAGACATGGCTTGCCTCCGTAATTGAGTTTCCAATAACATTATGATTATTCCAGCCCACATGATAATTGAATTCAAGGTATTTTTTTTAACACTGCAATATTGTAGATGTGTGATTATTATGCATTTGCATGTAGATTTCAGTGCCTTCCTGAAACTCATCACTTTTCTCCTAACTGGATTTCCTATATTGTAGCATACATTTGGCTCATAACAAATGACGGGATCCCCTCTTGTTATGAACACAGAGTCAATTATTCCAAAAAGTTCATTTTTATATCAATTTTACCCTGTATAATGATATTTGCAAGGGTTAGATTCCTCCCAAAAAAGTCTCCAAAAAGCTACCAAGCATCGACCTGTTTGTCATTCTCATTATAAGTGAAAAGTGAATATTTTTACTGTTGAACTCATCAAATTCACATCACTGCCAACACTCCACCCGCGCTTCCAGTTTGATCCTGCTTAAGAAATGCTATCAAACTTAGACACCGTGGCCCCAATGCTCATCTGTTGCATAATGTAAGCTGTATAGGCAGGAGTGGCGCGGGTGTGAATGTAATTTTCATTAGGCTGATAGAGCCTCCACAGATTCACTACAGTACAGTAGGGGCACAAAGCACAGCACAGAGCCGGCTGCTGAATATAGGAGTACTGCAGCATTATTTTCAGAGGCACAATGTGCCAAATCCCCTTTTCTCACAGCTCTAGGTGAACTGGTTGGCATCTTCTGTACTGCTGAATTAAATGAATTTTTGACAATGCACCAAGAAGTCGGTACATTCATACATGCATAACCACATAAACTGAACCTCTTTCAACCCCCCAGAAGTGGGAAATTATTTAACATATAGCCCTGCATCTAAGCCTGCCTCTAACTCACCCTAGAAAGCAGAAATCTTTTGACTGTGATGCTGAGCATGACTTTATGGTGAGAAGTGGGTGGTGCTTTACGAACATAGCACAAGTCGGTTGCTCCGAGTTGTACTAGCTGTCACATTAGGGGATGACTGGGCAACTAGTCGATGCTTTAAGCTACTGGGCACACATGGATAGCTGTGAAAGCAGGCTCTATCTATTCTCATCATTCAGAGTAGCCACAGGGCCTGTGCAGAGAGGATGGCACCAGCCAAGACATTATGCCAGAGTTTAGCTGTTGTTTTGCATAAATGTTGAATCATGCCAGCGTCCTTTTAGTGTGTAATAACAGCCTGTGTTGATATTGATTTAATGCTCACTAATATTTAAACTGCCCTAAGGGATTGATGATGTTCAACATGATTTAATATAGCCTACTACTACAGATATAAATGCAGCCACAAAAAATGGAAAATCGATTATTTAGTATTTGACTTAAGTTCTTTGGAATGTTGGTAAAGCAAAAATCAAAAAATGTTAGATTTGTTTCAAAGTGTGACACCAGTGACCTTAATAAAGTGATGTACAGTGCCCTGTTGGAAAGTAAATACGAGAATTATAAACTGATAAAAATGAAGCCATGTTTCATCTGAGGAATAGTTTTTTAATTTACTGAATAAAGTGAAAAATCGACACACGTACCTTCATATTTTTTTTGTCATAACAAATTATTTGTGATAACCAATGTGTATGTTTATTTTTTTTTCCTTTGGTTTTCAGATTGGATATGTATCATTTTTGAAGTGAACTGAATCCCATGAGAAAGAATGGGAAAAGGAAAGCCAGAAATAAGAAGGAAAGAAAGGTTGCAACAACTTTTAACAAAACATGACATGCGAATGAGGGCTGAGTTCTCATTTACATATGCTGACATTTTGCAGAGAATATTTCAACGTTAGGCTGAGCTGTAATGAACTCCTGCCAGGGAGCAGTCAAGGAATAATGTTTCCATAAAGGTAACCTGTCCACATCTCCTCCAGGAGAAAGATGTGGAGGAGGAAAAGAGACATTTTTTTTCTCTCTCTCTCTCTTCCTTCATGTTAGCTGTTTGGTAACAAAGGGGTATTTTTCTTTCAGCATGCTTCATCCATCTTGGCTGATACTGATTTAGTGTATTTTTCCACCCTTTTTACAGGCTAATTGCACACAGAGACGGTGAATTTGTTAGTGGTGACACCTTGCCTACCCATTGGGAATGCATCTCATTACCGGACGCAATGTCCAGGAACATCAGATATTATTAGCTGTCATTAATCTGCCATATATAGTGAAGGGGGAGAATGGGGAAGAGAAGGGCAACAAAGGACACAAAGAGACAAATATGATGACTGGTGAGAGCTCTGTGGTGAGGTCAAAGTTCACAAAGGTTAGCAAGAACCCAGGTGGAGGGGGGAGTGGACAATATGGGAGACAGCATTTGGGTGAAGTCTTAATCTGGTAACATATCTACATATAATACAAATCTACAAAAATTACACACATTGCATCATTTTGCTTGATTTTTTTTTAGGTGTTATCCCAAATACATTTTATTTAATTTAAATCATATTATATGCATTTGACTGAATATATGTTAAAGTTATATTTGAAATACGCATCATTTTTTTCTGTTTTCTTTCAGCGTTATGTTTTTGTAAACAGATCAACTATTGGGTCTGTTTTTGTCATGTTTCAAACTGTGTTTTGTTCTCAAATCCCATTTGACTGAAATGAATATGACAACCTTAAACTAGATTTTCAGAAGAAATTCATTCTCTTTCAATGCACATTGATTGTTGCCCAAAAGAGTGTGCTTTTTTTTCACACATATGTTTAATTTGATACAGCATCTTTGGCTGTTTTTCCTGCACAGCCCCGCCTGAAGACTGCTACATGCATACTAGATAGGATTACACCTTCTAAGCAGATTTTGTTGTGGAAGGGTTAACATAGATCCCCCTGCTTTGCTGAACAAACAGGACACCATCTGAAGACACAGGAACTAACCAGTCTCTCATTAAGAGATTTTTTTTTTTTCTCAGGAGTAAAGAGAGGGGGCTCAGTCCTGCTTTTTTGTAGAAGAAGCACGTTGCGGCCTCCTGCCGCGTCGCCTGGCCTTTTGAGTGAGGTGGAGTATATGGCCTAATGACTAAAAGTTCCTCTATAAAAAGTATACAGCGCAGCTCCCTGCAAATTGAGTTTCCTCTTTGTGCCAATTGAGGGTGGTTTATGTAGGCTGCGGGGAGTTCCTTTGAACTCTCATTCCAAAAAACTCCAGATTCCTGGGTCAACCCCCACCCCCCTTTTCCGACTTTTCTCCCACCAATAGTTGAGATAGACGAAGAGGAGGTTTCCGTCTAAGACATCACAATCCGTCACATTGGGCTGGGTGTTCTCCGGTTAGACTTACAAGGAGAGAAGAGAAAACACATCTCAAAATGAGGTTATGGTGGTATGAAGCAGGTGTTTCTCTTCTGCTTTATTGGTAATAAATGAGTTTGTAAATTGAATTTTATTGGATTAAACTACCTAATGATGTTTGCAGAAGGCCAAGGTAGCATCAAGTCAAGACACTGTAACACTCTTTATTTAAAGTGGCATCTTCATAAAAGGCCAATCACAAAGCCTGAGTCTTCTTTAAAGAAGTTGATAAGATGCCAGTTGTGGTTCTACTTGTATAAAAGGTAAATGGATTTGTTAGTTGACATTAGGAAAATCTAAAAAATCTGATCAAAAGCATTTCAGAAGTTAATTTTTTCTAAATAATCCCAATATAATATAATTTTAACAACATAAAACAACTTAAAAATAACAAATTAACAGCTCTTGGAAATAAATGTCCAACATGACTTTCCCATTTCTTATATATCGAAATGCATCCTAACATTGTAAACTAAATATTGGAGATCGGTTTCCTTACCACAGTAAGGTAACAATAATAAATGCTCTATGTTTTTTTAAACAAACAAGCATCTACAAATTAAGAAGGCCTGCTTGCACATAAGAATTTGCCAAGAGGTACTTGCTGTCTTTCTTTTGTCCTCAGCTATCTTTATTGCCAAAAGCGAATGTTGGCGGCATCCCATGTGGAAGCAATGGGGGCCTGGATGCCCAGGACTCAGCCAAGTGGCAGCAATTGTTTTCTATGTCGGGGGCATGAAAGCTGGGCTCGTTCTACACTAATCAAAACCCCCCAAAAGGTCTCAATATAAATCCCAACACTTCTTCTTCTTCTTCCTGTTTTTCCCCACCCCACCATCCTTACAATTATGCACACACATTGCCATAAATCTAATGCGCTTTCATGATCTGTGGGAGCGGAGTACATAAAACGTGTTTGCCGGATTTGCATACAAACATACTTATTCTAAATCCCCCTCAGAAGTTGTAAATGATTGTCTTTTCCTGAAATACATCTCAGCAAATTGTATTTGGGCATGTTTATGAATCCTATTATGGCATGGGTTTTATCATATTTTGTGGACAGTGATGGCTTCTCAGCATAGCTGTTAAGAAGAGGGAGAGAGGGGCCTTGGGCGATAGACTTTGTCATTTGTTTCAGATAGACGCTGGATTCCCCTTCATTGCTCCATGACAGGTTCATGGTACCAAGATGGATCTCTGTTGAGTCCTTGCAAGAAGAGTACTTCAGTAACTACAGTCTACTGAGTGAAAGAGGCTGCATTCCACATTCATTTTGGTTTTTGATGAAACGTGTTTGAATGCATTACTTGGATCTTTGTATGATGCAGTAATAGTAACAGAATTTCCCTTTGATTGTAGTCTTTTCGGTTTCCCATTTCTTACACCCTGTAAACATAGTGACATAACCGAGGTGAATGTTGCATAATAAGGCCACAATAGAGTAGTATTTATCAAGAGCTGGAAAGCTGCTGGGCAGGGAAGAGGAGGAAGACTTTGTTAGTGGTGCCTGAGAGGCCTGGGCTGCCAAAGAGATTATAATATCTCTATGTGGTGTGTCTCCCTGTAGCAAAAGAACAGGCTTGGTAAGATACTGATGACATACTGTACAGACAGATCAGGAAGTAAACTACAAGCCTGCTGTCTTACCTAAAAGAGTAGTTAAGATACGAAGCAAAAAGTGTTTTTGAAATATTACTTTCCTTAGTTTGCCTGTAAGATCATCTGGGCTCATGAACTCTTGTCAGAATTAGCCATTAATTGGTGGGACAAGCTGGTGAGTGGGGAGGTCATAAACATTTCAAGAGTTATAAAACTTTCATTAAGTTCTCACGATATCGCGCCAGTGAATGACCCTCTTGCTCTCTTTCTCTCTTTTTGTCTGGGTGGTGTTGAAGAGGAGAATGATTGTGAACAAGCGGCCTCTTTGTGATGGAGGGAGCCTTTTTCAAACTGTCTTGGCCTCTTGACTCGTCTTAAGCCAGAGATCAAGGCTTGGAAAGTGGCAAAACAAAGGGTCGATTTAATGAGATTGTAAAACAGGCTGAGGAAAAAAAGGGGGTTACCAAATAGCCAGACTGCCAGCTCTGGTCCATTTCAAAAGGTCTTTTCAGGATCCCGTCTAAGCCGTCTCAATATGAGCAAGAAGGGGAGAAAAAAAATCAAAGGACTCCAAATGCTTCAACAGATTTTGACATGAGGAAGATGTGGATATTTGGCTGCTGTTTTCCACACAAAGAGGTTGCATTCCTGAAAGAAAAAAAAAAATGTGTTCCACTTTTCACTTCAGAAGAGTCTTTGTTTTTTTTCCTATGGGATTCATTAACATCATTAAATTAACTGATCTAGATAATTATAATTTCGCTATTTTTAATTGATAAGCCAAAAAAAATTACAATTGAAGTGATGAATCAATAAGTGCACAGAAACCAGTAATATCTACTGTATGATGAAGTTTCAAGCTTCAGACCACTGCGTTTGGCAAAGAAAAAACTAAAATGGAAAAAAAAAATAGTCTCAGTTGAGATCTAACAAATAAATAAATAAACCTACCAATTATGATAGGCAAAAGGCGGGACTTCTGGTTGTTTACATACACACCCTATAAATAGCATTGGCACACATCACAAAGGAAACAACATGGCCATTCATGTCCCCGGCTTCTGAGTTGCTCTTTCTAAGTAACGCCAGCATCGTGTTTATCGCGATACATCTGTCACGTATCTTCCCCCCCATAAAAATCTCAGTGGAATTGGACCATTTAACCCCTCCTCAGTTGTCATTAGAGGAGGTGGGGTGGGGACAGAGGGAGGATGGAGGGATGGAAGCAGAAGAGAGGAATGAAAACAAGCCAGAGTTGGGGAGATAACCATCGGGGCCCTAAACCCATTATCTGGCCCCTGTCCACTGTTGAGTGTCAGGAGTCACACCCAGGTCCAAGTTAGCCTGGAGCTGTTGACCTGATGGTCTCCGTTGACGTTTCCATTCAGATGAATGGCTCTGCGCTGCATGCTAGGAAGTGTCCAGTTTGACCCCTACCTGCCCCAAGATTCCCTCCCTTATTAACTGGGCTGTGGCCCCCTGTCTAACCTGTATTCTACTGCCCGCCTCCCTCCCCTTGTGTGGCTCCGAATGCAGAGCCGTCTTCAGTAATAATAGAGGACAAATGAAGCCCGCCAACACTAATGGTGGTGGTTTTTAATGACACTAAGCTTTTGTGCTCCTTTCATTTAGACAAGGAGTGAGAGATGAGGAGGGAAAGCGACACAGCACTGCGACAGTAAAACTGTGGCGAGTGGCGTACCCTCGTTTTAAGGTTATAGGACACAGTTAAGTTCTTTCCGTGGCACAGGCGGGCATTGTCAAGTAATGGGCTCGTCAGGGCACGGCGCCGTACACAGCTGTTTCTTTTATGTTCTTTAATTTGCTCAGAGGAGAAAATAAAATGTGTGAGTGTGTCTTTAAGGAGGGCCTTGGACTTGAGAGACCAAATACCAAAAGGACCTTCATAGGTGCACTGTAGTTAACCAATGTAATTAGCAAGAACACAAGTAATCAGTCCAGGGAAGTGTGTCATTAAATGGCATCCCCCCATGATTAATTTGCCGCTCGTAACGGCGAAATGAACCTTCTCTGTGTCCTTAATGACCCTGGTTAATCTTTTAAAGAAACAGGGAGGCAGAGAAGACAGAGGGAGAGAGATAGGAAGAGAAAACCTGACAGCAAGAGAGAGGAGAAAGATATTTGTGTCCCCGATCACAGTTTGCAGTTATGTAAGTCTTCAACCATAACCAAGCCTGACTAGTAAAACCATTTCAAGTGGCTTTGGAGTTAAGTAGCACCAGATATGTAAACAGATACAGTACACAATAATCCGTTTTCTGGAGTAAATCTCTTTTTAGTGCAATTAAAGAGCGGAGATTGCACATGGCGCCCAGCAACTGACACTGTGTTCTCAAAAGTAGAGATGGCAAGGAGATTAGTGAAAGGAAAAGAGCCCCTATTATACGCCCTGTTGCATTATTAAACACACCTCCACGTATTTCATTCTTCTGTGGAGTACATATTTGTCTTGGTAATTTTTCTTAAGCCATGATAAAGCAGAATTAACCGTTTGAATTAATCATGGGAATTAATGCTTTGATTCCGGGACGGGGCCCTTGCGTCCAGCCAGCTGCACTGGCCGGGGGCCGCCTGCTTAACACCAGAAGTGCCAAGCATATGCTAGTTGGGAGGAGTAGTGCAGATAGGGGAGGCCTGGGTGGGCAGGAGGAGGTCCCTGTGGAGCCCTTCACAATGAAACACAATATCCTCCTCCTCAGACGCGTGCAATGACTTAAACACTCCATTGTATTAAATATGAATGAGGTTCCCCATTGTCCGGGTGCGAGCAAGCGGGGAGACAGTGTTGTCGATTAGCCACATGATTAAGCAGACGACACGGTAGGGGCCACAGAGGTAAATAAAGGCCGCCTTCTGTCATTTCCTTGTCCCCAAGGGGCCCCCGCCAATGGCTCCTCACAAAACTTAGCACGGTTAAAGCCAATTGACGGAAAAAGTGATAATGTATGACTGTGAAAACAGCTGAGTGATAGAAGGGAAGGAGGACAAGAGCGAGAGGAAGGACGATTAACGGGCCGGGAAGCGAATGTGGAGGAAACAGCGGAAGAGGGGCCAAAAAAAAAGAAACAAAATGTAAAGAGAAATATGAAAGATAAAATATGAAAGAGAGAAAAAAAGTGATCAAGGATTTTAAAGGGAGGGAGGCGGTGAGGGAAGCGGTAACAGACGCAACAGAGTGAGCTGCAATAATGGCCGCCTTTGATTAAACAGCCAGGATAATTCAGTCATGCTCCATGTCAGGTGTTTATTATCACATTGTATCATTTGCATGTGAAAAAGACGATCGCACTTGCTTCGCCCAACCCTCTGTCGTGGCTTTTGATTGGTTGACAGGGCATCTGCGCTACAGTGTCGCGAAGCCCCCCTGTTAAGAGTGCATGAACTCGGTCACGGCTATTCACACTGGGCCCAGTATGTCAAACGGTTATTATTGGCAGCATTAGCCAAGAAAACAAATAGAGGCAGAGCGGCTCATAATGAAAGGGAATAAATTGTTTTAATCAATTCTAACCATTAATCAATTTGAGGCTATATGTCACACAGTGGCAGTTGATGTACTGATGAGTCACACAAAATCTTATTTTGTGGTTTATAGCTTGTAATTGCTGTTTTACATCCTCTTATTTCACTCAGTCATTATTATTTTACTTTATTATGCACTTTAATCTGGATAACTTTACTTCAAATTATTTTTATGTTAAAATAATACTTTTTGATGTTTCTACTCAGATGTTCATATATTTAAATAAAAAAAAAATAAAAATAAATACAGACAGTTAGATCTTGACAGAAAGAAAAACAGCAAACGCCTTCATTTAGGCCTTTTCAGGATTCCCATTTGTATTCATTTGCCAGACTCCACTCTCCTTACCTTGAATCCCCATGTGGTTGACAAGCTGTCTTTTGGGGAGTTCCATCACATTGCTGTAACTATGATCTCTCACGCTTTAATGATATCAAGCAGCTAACCTTAGCCGACTCTCCTGTCAGTGTCCCTCCCTCCCCCTCCTCACACCCCGCCAGCCCCCTCCTATCCCATCGCGGGACATTCAGGTAACTAATCTGCCTTTAAATATGTCTCGAAGGAAGAGCGGCTAATTAGTATCGGAATTTACTGCCTTCACTTTTATTGACTTGTCCTACTTCTCCGATAATTAACTAATGAGTAAAGTAATGAGCTATGTCGTTCAGTCGTGCTGTTCAATTAGAGTGCAGAATCAATTATTGAAAATAGTTTCTGATGCCAACGCCTGGTATGGGAGTGAGAGTGCATGCAGAGAGGGGACAGCACTGATGTATCGGACCCTTTGACCGAATGGAGGGAATTTAACGTCTATGCACCTGAAGGCCTTACATTTAGGCTCCACTTTCCATTTCGCTAAAGTATTACGTTGTTTAAAACTTGAACGCAATACTGGAGTTCATAATATCTGAGTACATGATGTCAGATTTCCTAAAACCAGATGTTAACTTCCACTTCAGGACTACAAAGCTGCTGAGATAAATATCCCAGATAACAGCTTCTTAGCAAAGCCCAGTGGAGCTGGGATGAGGTCTCAGTAAACAATGTGTCATTGAGGTATTTCTAGGCTTAACAAAAACATTGGGTTCATTATAGAAAATTAATTAGAGTAACACACTCCCAAGCGTTTTGGCTGATAATGAACTCTCTATCATGTCAGGCCAATTTAGTCTGACATTTTTTGATAATTATGTTTACATCAAAATCAATGCCCCTTGTGATGAAATATGTGAGAATTTCTCATGCAGTTCAATATGAAGGAAATATAGCCAAGTTATCTATTAATTATCTATCTTATTTATTTATTTATTTAATTGTTCATTTTTTAACTTTTCAAAGCAAACCTCATATTATAATATATTTCAGAGAGTTACTCCAATAAAGTCTTTTAAAACATGTTAAAATTTCTTCATCTCTACTGCACTATATTGTATTATCCTCGTACTCAGGTAGAAGTATAGATACTACGTGTTGTAATTATCCAAATTACGTCCGACAATAACAAAGAGAGACTCTAGGTTTAAAACACGCATTCGTCTTTACTGCGGTAACTTAAAACAACAACACATACAACTTCCTACAACTCGTGGTACACAACAACTACTTCCGTGATTTGTTCCTAAGCTTCATGGGTAATGCTAAGCCTCATGGGAAACGTAGTTATCTTAATATGAACAT
>JAPTGZ010000014.1:30225936-30243065 GCA_029814645.1 Fowleria isostigma | reverse complement strand
TCACATTTATTGCACTAAAACAAAAACAAAAAGTTTCACATCCCTGCAACATACTAAAAAAAATGATTTAAGTATCATTTTAGCTTAAAAACAGAAGGTCTTAATTTAGACTCTCATGAACTATTTTTGTTATTATTATATTTATCCAAACAAATGTATCTTTAGTTGTACCAGGCATTAAAATTAACAAGAAACTGAAGCAAACAAAGGATGGTCTAAAAAAATTTTCTGCAACCGTATGTGTACTATGGAGCATTAACATGTGTTTCATGGAGTGGAAGATATGATGACTGATTGAATATAAGAACTGTAATGGTGCAAAAAGTGAAGTGTGAAATCAATAAGGTGTTGAAATGGTATATGTACATACTTCTCATGGAACCACAATCAAATTCATTCTATCCATATGGCGCAATTTATCTGATTTTTTTTTTTTTCTATTTGAATGAAAACAAGCTGGAATGAAATGGGCTATTTTTAAAATGTGAGGAATAATTGCTTGAAAATATAAGGTGTAGAAGTAAAAAGTCGGCTGAAAAATAGTTACTTCAGTAAAGTATAGATAACCATAATTTCTACTTAAGTATGGTAATGAAGTATTTCTGTGTTACTTGACGCTTCTGAATACTGGTACACATACACTATATAGGATATAGGATTCGAAATGAGCCTGGGAACCGAGACCAGTGCCAGTTATGTAATATTATTAGAGCATTTAAAACACTTGTGGGTCATGCCAGTACTGGCTGGTGTAATTGCAGTGACAGAAACATGAATAAGATTGTTGGATGAGTTCCCAGTTCTTTATGGCTGAGTCACTATTTGAAGAAATGTCCACATGAAGGTACACACCATGCATCGCTTGCACAACAGCTTCAACAGAAGTGGTAGTGCATGTGTTTGTTCATACTTTGCAAGCACACATCTACTGTCCATAAATATCCTGGCTCATAACTGAAGCTCTATATCCTTGCTTTTTTTTTTTTTAAGTTATTAGATTTAAGGAAGAGGAGAGTCTCTAAAAAGGACATTAAAAATGGAATTATATATTTTAAAACATTTCTCTGTGGTCTACATAAGCTATAAATTCTATGTTTGGGTCTGAATTTGTCATAAATTTAACTCCACAGGTCCATCTTCAACCCTATTTCTGAGTAATGATAGTAGAGAGGTCATTTTGAGTGCTGGCCCTTTAAATGCAAATGTGCTACTTCATCCCCACCCCCCCAGGTTGTTGACCATGCTTCTCTGACTTGTTTTCATTAATACAACCAACAACTGAACATTTTAGGTAATTGGCCATATTTTCAGGATGGACTACAACCACTGCTGCTGATAAACAGTTATAGCGTACTAAGAAATGTTCATCGGAAGTCCTGACTTTATATGTGCAAATGTCGTGATGTAACTAGATATAGACGTAACAAATTCAGTTGTACAAATTCACTTTATTTTGTCAACATGAAGACAGCCGTGCAGCCCCTGGAGGGTTCAAACTCAAACTTTATAAACTATTAGGGTCCACAAATACATAAATAAATTAACCAAAGGCTAATAAATGTACGTTAAATAAAATATGACCCCTTTAAAACTCCACTTGAAACAATTGTGATTGAAGCAAATT
The DNA here is from genome assembly GCA_029814645.1 of Fowleria isostigma. Lineage (NCBI taxonomy): Eukaryota > Metazoa > Chordata > Actinopteri > Kurtiformes > Apogonidae > Fowleria > Fowleria isostigma. The sequence goes on along the minus strand of JAPTGZ010000014.1, from coordinate 30,241,441 downwards.
TTTAAAAATTGCGTAAAAGAATATATTGAAAGAAGGATGGAGTCTACAGACAGAGATTGGGGGGGGTCCCACTAAAATGTTTAGGCGGTATCAATATTCTATTAATATTCACAATGCCAGAGGTCCCGGCTGGTATGCCAGTCAGTGCTGAGCCGATGTGACAGGCTCCCAGAAAGACGCTAAAGCCAAGGACATTAAATTCCCCCTGACAGCAACCTTGGAGACCGTCCCAGGCACGCGTCGCTTTGACTGCGGTAAATCAGAGAAATAAACTCAAAAGAACATAATGGAGTCGGCTCTCATCATTATTATGACAAGCAGGTTTATTTAGTGTACAGTTGGCTCTCCTTCTGCTTCTTGTGTGTGAACGTGTGTGTTGTGTATGTGTATGTGCTTGCCTTGCTGAGCCCTAACAAGACAACCAGGGGTGACTGTCAACTGTCAAAAATTCCTGTGAGCTGAAGCTGCTGTTGGATTGCACATGCAGTAAAGCCAGAAGATTAGAATGAAATCCAGTTTCCAGCGGGAAAAGCAAATGCATAAGCAGCAAAATAGAGATACCAGTATGCAATACATAAGTACAACATTAATATTTATAACGAGTTAAATGCAGAGTGTGGGATTTCTGCTGGTGGTCTCTCTCTATCAAATCAATAATAAAAGACCGAGGAGCAGATGACATAAGTGAAGTAGCATGGGAACATGGGAGTTGTTGTTTCAACACCGTCCACTATGACACAAGCAGAAAGCATGTTTACACTGGATATATAAAATGTACTCCCATTACTTTCAGTAAAGTACGATCTTAATAATTTCATTCTAATAAAAAAGCTGTAAATATTGTTAACATTGATACAGAAGATATGATGCAATAATGTGATCAAATGAAGTAGTCAAGTATATTGAATAAAATGATGGAAACATTTGGTAGAATGTAATAACTAATGTAATAGATAATAATAATAATAATAATAATAATAATAATAATAATAATAACAATATCACTTATCACTTAAGATATAATCAAGGACATTTTAATTCTATTTTTATTCTGTTTTTGAAGGTTATTTAGCTGTTTTATTATTTTGTTATTACATTTTTATGTGTGTATGTTTTATTTTTTATATATGTGCTTTAGTGCTACATATGGAGAAAGATAAATCAATAGAATATAAAGCAAAGGCCTAAACACTTTAAGACACTATATTAAGGAAATGTTATATACAATCATGAAAAAAAATATTAGACCATTAATAGTAATCAAAAACAATAGTTATGCAATTAAGTACTAACACCTGTGTGTATCATATGACTAAAACAGACATAAACTAAAACATGGAATGCCTTAAAAGCACTGTTTTTGTCAATACAATGCCATAGCTACTGATGGAAGAACTGATGTGATTTTGGTTATTGTCAAGAAAACTATGGAAAAGGAACAGATATTATCTCTTAAATTAAATTCTTATGAACCATTTTTGAAGTTAATATATTTGTCCAAACAAATGTACCTTTGGTTGCACCAAGAATTAAAATGAACAAGAAATTGAAGAAAGCATAGGGTGGCCTATCTTTTTTTTAATTATAGGTTAAAGGAAGTATTTATATATTAAAAAAATACAGTATACAAATATATAGCATAAGTGTTTTACAAGTATATGTCAGACTAAAATACAATACAACACACAAATTCAACCTCCCCATATTGTCATGTTTAGATCCCAGGATACGTGTTTCACCTCATATACTCCTCATATAACATGCAGTATGTAGATGATGTGTTATATGGTGTAATAAACAGGGATATCCCACAGACCACCCTGCCATCTATGTATTGTATTTGTTCTTCTGATTACATCCACAAATGAGAAATAAAACAACAGCTTATGGCACCGCAGACAGCCTGCAGCAAGCTATCTGGGGGTCCTCTATCATCCCTGTCTTCAGTTCCCCCCCTCCCTTATAGAAGTCTTGGCCAAACTTTATCATCACGGCTCCCATTTGAATAGTATTACAGACGCTGTGGCCAGAGGAGATGGAAATGTCGTAAAACATATTATTGATTTTTTTTTTTTTTTGCCAGTTGTCGCCATACATTAATATCAACAAATAACTGTACTCTTGTTTTAAGTGTGGCTTTTGTTGAATGTGTTGTATTTTTTTTTTTTTTTCATTCCCCCCCCCTCGATATGTCGTAACTGATTCTGGTGACGTTATCTTTCCGTTGCAGCGTGACTGATCCCTCTGTATCTTGTCAAAATGTACTGAGAAAGGCCTTATTGACATGCACAGCCATGTTGCAGCAGGGTTTGATGTTGTATGATGTTGCACTAACGTACTGTAGGTAATCTGTTAATTCTACGTCAAGGACTACACTATATCTATATGTCTGTATATGGGCGTGTTTGTCTGTTGAGTGCCATCCGTGTAGGTTTCTTTAATGGGGAGTATATAGAAGCGCTTGTGTGCCTGTGTGTGCATGCATTTGCCGTGCCAAAGTATGTCCAGATGTGTCTGTATGTGTGGGCTGTGATGTTCTATAATGACAGATTCACACCTTCACAAGACAGCGCCCATGTCCACACGCTTAGGCTGTTGTCCCTTTTCTCCCTTCGCCTATCCCAGCTTATCGTCTTTAACTCTCCTGGCGTGAGCAGGTGACAAGCTCACTGGAGGTGTGAGTGTGTATTTACCTTTAACTCCAGTCACACACATTCTGTCAGGTGTCACTCAGAAGGACTGGACAGAGATTGGAATGAGAGGACTGCAGTGGAGTGATCTGTAAAAGACAGACACAGTTAGCCTGTACATACACACATGCACATTCAGATTGTTTGTCCACTCATTTGTTTAACAACCATGAGTATGTATCTAAGAGTTTGCACAGAACATGTCTGCTCTTGGTTACAACGAGGTTATTATTGTTAATGAAAACTAATTTAATGGCAAAAACTAGGATTGAAAAAACTTTTTCATTAACTGAAATAATTAAAAACTATAGTTAAAAAAAACAATAACTATCTGAAACTATTGTACTAAAACGTATAAACATTATACATAAAATTCCCTTTGTTTTCATCTTTGTCAATGTTGGGTTGATACGAAATCGATTTATTTCATTTAAGCAATTTTAGCTGGCAGTACCATACGGTACTTTTGGTCATGTCATTTAGAGTCATCTTCTCGTTCCCACTCTACCTGGAAAAATGGAGACTGAAGTTGGGGAAAAAGCAGCAGAGTCCTGTATGAGATTTATCTGAATACGACAGCAAGGAAAATAAAAAATATGAAAAAAAGTTGCATGAAAACTAAACTAAAACTAAGCATTTAGAAAAAACAAAAAGTAATAAAAGTTAGCAAACTTGCTCTAAAAACTAATTAAAACTAGCTGAATTAGAGGAAAAAAGTCAAAACTAAATAAAACTAAACTATAATGAAAAATCCAAACTATTATAACCTTGCTGATTACTTCTATTGTTGCAAGAAAGAGGAAACTACTTTTCCTACTGTACTAACAGAAATCCTCCTTCTATTATATACCACCTTACACTAAACTCACCACTAACTCCTGACACAAAGAGGCACCAATGAGGAAGTCAGCACAAAAAAAAATTGGAAGGGGTCAGCATATGTCCACTCAGTGCACGACACCTCACAAGACAACTGTCCCAGCCAAGCAGAGTGGGTCCTCCATACCGCTCCACTGTGGCGCGGCGTGGCATGCTGCTAGAGTATGTGTCCGTGCATGTGATGGGTCGGACTGTACTGTATGTGTGTGCACTTCTAAGTGTCATGTACAATACTACATAAGTGAAGATGGGGCAGAATAGCAGCAGAGCTGCATGGGCAGATTTTGGTGTTGCCCTAGGGGAGTGGAGTCTGGCCTCCATAAGTAGTGACAGGCCTTGGACCAGTATTATGGGGCTTCATTATAATACAAAGTAAAAGGCAAATAGGATAATATAGAATTTATCTCCAACTAGAGCCTTGTATAATTCATAAAGAATTCCCATAATAGTCGTACTAGCTGTTCTCATATAATTAATTCAGGTAGATTTTTTTCTTCAAATGTAAATGAATGAAAAATGACACAAGTTTCTGTCTTGTGTAATAAACTAAATTAGATCAGCTCAAGTATTAGCTGACCTAATTGAGTACAACTTGCTTAAACTCAAATCAGTTACATTCTGACTGAAAAATAAGGTGTAGCACAAAATATATTACACTACAAAGCAGTGCTTGTAACAGAATTTGAACATTATTGCAGAAAATACTGTTGAAATTATATGTGTTGATTACAAAACAAAACTGAGAAAAACAAGAAATGAAGTATCATTCTTAAAGGTACATTTTTTTCCAACATTTTAAACTATAACAATAAAAATTATAAAATTCTATTAAAGTGATTTCACAGAGCCATAACTTTAATTTAATACTAACTGTGGGGTGTTATTTATGAAGTATATTATTTATTTTTGTAGACTCCCAGCAGACATTACCCTTGTAAAATAATGTAGTGTTGGAACATGCAAAACAAATGTGAATATTACTTTGAGAAAATCAAGATGTGATGGATACTTTGAAGCGTACTACTACTTGGGCTTTTCCTTTGCTGATAAACTTCATCATCTTTTGGTTTTCAGTGGCACAGTGAAAACATACATTAACAACAGCAGCACTACAGTCATGGATGTGGCTCACTATTTGTTGTTTGTGTTCTGCCTTCCGCCACAGCCACTGATCCATTCAAAGTTAATCACTCCAAACAGCATTACAATTAGTGCAGTTTGGAGTCAAACATCCATCTCCTGGTCTATCTATCACAGTTTTTTTTTCTCTATGTGGTAATATTCCCCAATTAAAGCATTATTGTAGCCTACTTCATCAAGGGCTAAAGTAATCAAGATTAATCTCAGTGAGCTGACACGCGCTGTTTGCTAAGGAACACACAGAACAATTGCTCTGGGCGAGCATCATTAGGAAATGCAATAAAATTAGGCAAACTGATTATATTTCAGAACTGGGGAGCAAAATAAAAACACAATTTGGGGAGAGCTTCAATTATGGCGGCTGCGCTTGCTTGTTTGAACATCAGCCATTAAACTACTTTACTGTTGTGATGCTGGGGCACAAGTTTGTTGTGTATAAGCATATATGCATTTAGACAGCAGGTGTTTTGTATTTTTTTTTGTTATTTTTTACACATATCTGCCTTTCTTTATATAGTGCATGTTTATATTTATATTTACAGATTTCTGTGGTGGTGTGAGGAAGGCGGGTGTTGCTGCTGGTGGTGGGGGGCAGCCTGTAGCCACATACACAGGCTTTCAGCCAGCTATTGACACTGACTTGGTTGTAGCCAACGGCTGCAGCAACCATTTTAGGCTCCGTTGTCAATTGGTATCTAATAGGGGTTAAGTGTTTTGAATTCTGTCTTTTGAGGGGAAAAAAAAAAAGCCACCGGAAGGCAAGTTTTCATTTAATTATAGCTCAGATGGGAGGTGGAATATACAGTATGTGCTGCATGCTGTGTGTTTTTGTGTGTATTTTCTGTCTGTGTGTATATATGGGTATGCCACGTTGCATTTTGCACATACAGTATATGAGTGCACCTAAACATGCATTCTATAGGTACACTACGTGTGACTGTTTATTTATTTGTTCCTGCTTTCAATAGCTTGCTGGTGAGGTATAGTGGGGCAATCTATTTATGTCATTCATGGCCACTCAGTAGTGAACAATACTCTGAAACACACACTGTGATTTGCCGGTTAGCAGTGAAACCGTTTTAAATGCTTATTAATCTTGCCTGAGGCCAAACTCTTCCTCCTCCTTCCCCAAAATGGGAAAATGAATGAAAATACATGGAAATATGAAAAATACCTTATCTTATCACTGTGTGGAGGTAATATTGTGTGATCCCTCGCTGAAATAACTCTGAACATTCCATGAATATATTTTGAATATTCCTTCACCTGCATTTGAATTGATGTACAGCAGGGCAAATATGCATTCATGTCGTCTGTCCTGTGTCATGCATCATCCATATCACAACATTTCTCCAATCAACTCTGACAAGAAGGGCCATTTTCCATTCATTTAGATTGGATAGAGGAATAAAATGAAATAGCCTTACTGTTTTTCCCTCTGCTGAAATCCCCCCCCCCCATCCTACTGTACCTGGCGACAGATAGAAGCTAAGCTGAACTGACTGACATAAGTGATAACAGGCAGAATGGAGGTACTGTATGTCTGCATTCAAATCCCCTGCTTTCCCTCAGGTGTGGTCTCTATCACACCTGCTGAGTGAGCAAAAGAGGGAGAGAGAGAAAGGGAAAGCAACCGATAGATGGAGGTTTCGCACCACACAGCTCCACAGACTTTGCTTAATAGACTCAAAGATGGGGACAAAGATGGAAGAGAAAAGTATGTGAGAAGTAGCACCTTTTTTACAATTAAAACACTCAATCTAGTCACAATAATTCTACTGCAGTATGCATACGAGGCATTAAAATTCTGTTTTCCAGATTTTAGATTCTCAAGACTAGAACTCTTCTATCCACAAATGTTGCAAATTTTAACTTTTCTGTATTGAATGTCTGTTTCTGAATACTATAGTCACTCATTTATTGGGGTCAGTTTTACATTTGCAGGCCACATATGGATGAAATTTTACTAAATCAATACAATAACACACACATATGCCACAATGTGATATTCATTGTTCTGAAAATATAATCAATATGCTCATAAAAATCAGGATGACCTTTTGGTGCTCCGTGACCCTCTTGCTTCTGATTAACCTTGTTCACATAGCGCCACTGACCTGTGCCTATAGAGCCTATGAATTATAAATGTACTTCATTATCATAGTCTAGTCGTTAAGGGATATCAGAGCCTGCATGTAAGTGTTTTCTTTCCATCCCAGCTGAGATGATTTCCTCCCTCACTATTTTGCCTTGGTTATCACATGCAATTTGTCCTCTTTCTGCTTTTTCTCTCTCTTTCTCTCTACTTTCTTCATCCTTTTTGCATATTGCCAGACCTCCGAGGATGGGGCAATAGAAAAAGCAGCGCGAAGGAGAGAAATAGTTAACAAACTCTGCAAATGATTGATGGGCTAATTTCAAGCCCTGAATAAAGCAGTTTCCTAAGTCTGTTGATTCTCCATTTATTAGGTAATAGAAACATTTATCAAAAAAGTCACATTTTTTGCTTAAGCAATAATTGCATTTTTAAGCCCTCATTAGGTCTTCCATGCATACATAATCCAATTGAATAAATACAGTGTTGGAGTGAAGAATTAATACCGCTCCTATGATAAACTGAAAGTTAGAGTTTCTGCAGCTTGACTTGAGTTTACATGGAGTAGTAAACAGAAAACAACTCTCAGGTGTCAATTTATAAATGATGTTAGAAACCCTTTCAGCAGCTCCTGGTTGTGGTCAGAGCAGGATCATACTGGATTCATACTGAGGGCAAAGAACATTTTGCTCACTCACTTTTGCAGAGTGGCACATATTTACAACAGTGTTGATACTTTCAGTCATTATTTTTAATTTAAATATTTTCAACAGTGTCGTGTTGATACTAATATTAAAAAAGTGAACCAGTACATGCATCTATTTCTGTGTAGGATTAAAATGTGATATCAAATCAAAACACTGTATATAAGAACTTTAAAGTTTAACTCTTATGCTGAAGGTCAGTGTTAGTTTCAGGGTAAAAAGTAAACAGCCTTTCTAAAAGTTTCTGTTTATATTGATGTTGACTGTATATGTTGTGTTACCAGGCCTTGTTATACTCAGCGCTGTATAACTCACTGCACTACATAATGCAACTGAGGCTACTTTATCTCATACCAACCTACTGTAGCTTTAGCCTTTTGAGTATGTAGCCACATCAAAACAGCAGTCATGTCTTGTTACCTGGCAACGGTCCCACTAGCCAGCTAACGTTCTGTTCCAGCAGGGAGAGCCAGTTTTAATCACCTAGCAAAATTTCCAGCGCTGAAAACAGACAGGGCCTCAGCTTAATCTTGTTAGCACAATGAGGCCGTTTTCAGATATCATTGCTAATCAAATCATCCCAAAGGCTTTGAGCCCGGGGTTTTGTTTTTTTTTTTTTTTTTTTTTTGGTAGAAGATGTGGTAGTAGTCGTAGTGGTGGTGATGGTGGATGCATGTGTGAGGAGGGGGAGGTGGTGGATGTCTGTGTATGTTTGTAAGAATGCATGTATGTGTACATATTAAGATGTCACAAAGTGCAAAGAAAAACATGCTCTAGATATTAAAAAAAAGCATTAATTGCACATATGCACAGATAAACATCCACATGCCATTCTTTATTATATACGTACACGCATATTCATTAGTGCACCAACACTCCTCTCACCGCCATCTCTCCCAAACTCCTTCCTTGGTCATGAGCTCTCACTTCAATTTGAAAGGCTCCTCCACATTTCCCAGAAGATAACCTGCATTTTTTTTAATAGCCCAGAGCCACTCACTAGCACCCAGAGAGACTCCCGAACCCAGGGCCCAGGAGAGCCTGCACAACAGAGAGAAAAGGAGAACAAAGCCAACCTGCAAAGTCTTAAAAAGTTAAAACATGTACTTTGATAGCCTCGGCCTACCTATTGCGGCGGCGCTGATCCGACCCCAGGGAGACTGACAGCACCGCAGAGAAAGAGGAAATACAGCAGAGAAGGAGAAGAAGAAGAAGAAGTGGGCCACGGTAACCCCAAACTCTTCTCTTTTTCCTTTTTTTTTTCCATATCTACACACACACACAAGTTTGCAGAGATGATGATTTTGCTACTGGTCTTGAGCATGGAACGTTTATTGTCATTATACCGGTGTGGTCCAACTACTTTTGCATTAGCATACAGTATCTATCTTTGAACAGTACAGTAAGAGACAGGGGCTGTGAAATACTGTAGACTGAGCAAAACACAACATAAAATCTAGTGAGTACTCCATGGGATTTGCACCAGCTGTCACCGCTCAAATCTAACAGAGCACAATGATAATGTATTTCATAGTGACACTTTTTTTGCATCATTTATTTTCACACCAACAGATCGAAGAATTGGTTTGCAGAGAAACAATCACAAATGATGCTATGTAATGACACAGCTTTACTGTTTAACTCTTTCCCCCATAAAGACGACACTTGATGACCTCCCCGTATCTTTAATGATGAGTTTTGACACCTCTGTTATATTGCTGAAGATGTGATTTGAAGACCATTAGAACATGTTCTGTTTTTTCAAATGTTACAGATGCTGTGATAGCCACATGACCACAGCCCATACAAAACAACAAATAGGATTAAATAATACATCTTCTCTATTTATTCTTATTTTTTAAAATTATTTCTTTATTTTTTTTGGGGTCTTTTTGTATTTAAAAAAAATGTAAAAAAAAAAAAAACAAGAAAAAAAACATTCACGTTTTTTTTCTGACGTTTGCCAAAGTAGTGAGGATTGTAGCCACTGGAAAAAGAAATAACACACCAGAAAAACAATGTGTTCCATGGGTAGAACTAACATATATGTGGGTTGTTCCTAGTAGGTGTCCAAGGGGAAAGAGTTAAAGATTCACACTGATGTTGACAGATGATGTACACAGGGAGTTTTTTTTTAAAAAAAAAAGCTTCTCTCAATTAAAACTAAATCTGATCATTTTCAAATGTGCATAAATCAATAATGAGCTTCTACTTAAAACTCTATCAGATGATAAGAAAACATGCTGTTTTCAAATGCTGATTGATAAATGTCACAGATAAAACATAGTTGACAGATGAATCGTTTTCCCTCTGATACAGCATAAAGTCGAATGATTGGGAATAAATCCATTCAGATGTCATCAAACTTCCATTTGGAGAATCATCATTTATGGGTTGTCATGAATCACCCAATTAAACAAACTCCCACAATGATAATTGTTGAGGGGTGACTTAACATCAAATGTGGCAATTTATTGCCCACAGTGTGGGAATTTATTGCCCTCACTAAACCTGTTGTTGGCCCTAAAATCATTGACCTTAAGTGTCAGAAAACCCTGCTTGATGAGTGTCAGTAGTGACAATAAGCTTGGAGCATTCTGTCTTTACAATAGCAGGGGATGGACAGTACAAGTGTGTATGGATACAAGAAGCCCTTACACCCACACACACAAACCTCCTCCCCCTCCCTGTTATTAAATTTGCCTGTTAATTTTCTCTAAGGGTTGGTGTAATTAATGGACCAGTTTAGAATAGCCAGCGAGACCCAAGCCGCCGTCACTATCCCTGTCCCCGCGGTCAGCCATGAAGGGCCACTCCAGAGGCCCACTGGGGTCCCCCTCAGCACGAGAGCCCGGCCCCGTCACTCACATGCCCACCCTGGGACCGGGCCCTGTCCATCAGGAACCGAGTGATGGAAAGATACAGGCAGGTAGGGACAGTGCGCTTGGCTATAGCAGCATTCCCCCCAAGTGACTGTGATTGTGCTCATTACTGCCCATTTACATTTCATCAGCAGGCTAGCTAGCCCCGCGCTGTTAGCACCACCAACTCATTAGCACTTAGGGGGGAGGGGGCAAAGAGAGTGAGGAAGAGTGAGGTGTGTGAAGGCCTCAGGCATCCAGAATCTAAAATATACCAGAGGGAGGTTTCAGAAAAAAAAAAGAGGAGAGAGAGGCAGAAGTGCACACTGAAGAAAGAGAGAGAGAGAGAGACAGTGGGAGAGCTCTACCATTGTGCCTGTGTCTGATCAGATAAAACAGAATGGAAAGGAGGAGGGTTTTAGATCGATATGTAATAATGTCCAGTGCTGTCTGTGGCCCTGCCCTTTCTTGGTTGAGTAAGAGCATGAGAGTCTGTGTCAGACATGGACTGACTGTGTTTATATACCAACACATGATCTATTAACTAGTCAGGCTCATCTCTTTCCCCCATAAATGTCTATTTATGAACCAACAAAAATACCCACTATGAGTCCAGAACTAGTCTAATTGAGATTTTATCCACATCTTAAGTCAGACATTATAGAAACATTCATGATTGTTTTTTCAATATTGTCCATTTGTATGAGAAACATAATAACATTAAAATAATTTAAAAAGTACAATTCTCCCGTGTCTCATTAAAATATTGTAAAATACTGTATAACAAGACATCAGTTGTTTCATACTCTGACCCCGCATGAAATCAGTCAAAACTGTATTTTCACTATTTTTTAATTAATTCAGTAAAAAAATCAGTTCAATGCTTTTATGTTTGTTTTTTTTGTGTTTATCGTAGATGCTGTACAGTTACAATTAAATATATAAAATTAATGTGGTTAACATACATGTTTATGTGTAAATAAAAATGAGCATAGAAAAAAATATATAAAATGTGCAAAATATAAGTACAAGATAAAATGAATGAGAAACATGGAAAATATGTCTAGAAGACTACCAGAAAGATTGGGTATCAATTAAAAAATAAAGAAAAATAAAGAAAAAATGTGGTTAGTTTAATAATGAAGACAATTACATATCAGTAGAAATATGAATCTTACGTTTTGCCAGCCTTCAGGAATATCAGTAGTCTTTACACCCAGATATTTTATTTAATTATACAATTAGTGTTGTAACAATACAGTATTTTACTTATTCCTGTTTTTTGCCATAAAGCAGTTTTCTTTTGGGTTTTAACATAAGCCACATTGGGTTTTTTTTATAAATCTGACTTGGAATTTTAATTGCTTTCCATAGTGATGGCAGTGCAGTTAACTGTAATAAAGGGCTTTTAGCAGAATTAAATTAATTAGGTAAAAAAAAGTTGGAATTCTAGTTTTCTATTGTGTATATTTACAGAAAAACACAGATATCCACATTCACCTTCTTGGCCTCAAAGCAGGTTCAAGTATTCAGCAAGTAGTAATGATTAGTGTGTACTTTCAGTGTCCAGTGTCACCAGTTACCCTGTGGACACCAGAGACTCCAGTGGGTGGTGAACAGGGTGAGGGTCAGAGGGGTCAGAAATGCCTCTTGACTATCAAAGTAGAAGAGACAGAGAAATAAGAGAGAGAAACTGTGACAGAGAGAGGGGAGGAGGCAGAGAGAAGACAGAGAAAGAGAGGGAGGGAGGGAGAGAGAGAGAGGATATATGACGGGATATGAGATTAAATACTGTATGTCTGCCCTCTTCTGGTCACCATTGCCATCATCTACACTGACAGTCCCTCAATGGGGGAGGGGATGTAGATGGGAGGGGGGGTCCAGAGGAAAGGAGAAGGAGGAGGAGGAGGAAGGATGCAAGAGACAGAGGAATAGAAGTGTTAAGGAAGAGGTGATGAAAGTCAAGAAACATAGGAGAGAGAGGGAGAACTAAGAAACTTACAGTGCACACACACTATACCTGTAAACCGCCTCAGGTTCAGAGCAGACATCTCCGACAGATTACACATTTGTCTAAAAATAACACTAAAATCACAACAAGCAACTCCATTAGTATTTGTTATCTTGTGAAACTCTCATCACGACAATTAAAACTGTTTATTTGTGCGGTGGTTATTATCCTATTCCCTTGTCATACCCACAAAGAAATTATAATTTCATATTATGTACCTCATTTACTATTAATATTAATCCAATATCATATGAAATGACATTTCCAAGTGACTAAAAACTCCATGATATTCAAAATGTAATTAAACAGTGCTGCCATATCCTGCTATTTTCATGATTATTAAACCAATGGCTTGATTACGGGGAAAAAAGAAAATAACAAAATGGAAATGGTTTGCCACTGTTTCTTGACTGACAGCATTGTTTCTAATCTCATTAGCAACAGGAAATTGACTGCAAATGATGAGTGCACATTCCTAATATTACTAATTTACTTTAGCACGCCGGGTGTTTCTTCAGCACCCAGTGTGTATTTGTTAGCAATAATTGCCACAGCTCTGACAAAAGGACAGTCAGTGAATGACACATAAAGTGAGAGTGTGTATGCCTGTAATTGTGCTTATCCATGTGTGTCTACATGCGTGGGGGTTTACATGCATGTGCGCGCTCATAAGTCTGGAGATGTGTGTTTTGTGAGCACACACACTCAAGTTTATGCATATGTGCTGTCCTCCTGGGGCCTACCTCTGCCTCTAGGTGCTATTGGGGCAGGTGTGTAGCCAACAGGCAAGAGTGATGGCTAGTTAGCCAACTCAGAGGTGAGAGGTTTAGTCTTAGAAGAGCTAGTTAGTGGTAAGCAGGATTAAGCTCTTTATATCAATAGCAGATGACTCTTGATTCTTCTGCGCTTGCACAGGTTTGTTTGGAAATTTTCAAAAATTGGTCCCTGTGAGGTCCACCTATTTTGTGGTTATATTCAGGCTCTGGGCAACAATTTGGACATTGTGTGGTAGAGGCGAAATTTTTAGCAACAATTATAAGAATGTTTCTTTTTTAGATTATTTACAAGAAATGTATCAATTTCCCCATCTGTGTCTGGGTCAGTCTCCTCTGGTGCACAAGTTGGAGATGCACTATTAAACTGGTATATTTGCACTTCTCTAATATTAATTTTTCTCTTATGTTTGGGTCAGTACCAACCCATTTTAGGTTTTAAATGCATAAAAGAACCACTTTTTAATTTTGTCAGGAACCTTGATTTCAAAATAATAATAATAATAATAATAATAATAATAATAAATCAATAAATTATAAAATGTTCTGGTTGAAATGATCTTTGTGTTGTTAGGGTTGGTTTCAATTCAGTCATAAAAATAAGATTATAAATCAGTAATTACAACTCTAACTGAAATCACAAGTGCACTGTCAGCCAACACACTGACTGCCAGCTTTTGGGGATTCTCATTTATCCTTGTTATCCAGTATACCTGCACAAAAACAAAACAAGCAAAGACACGAATGTCCAGACATGTGAGGTCAACTCAGTCTAAAGTTGGTGACTGTCAGAGTGCACATCGAAGGGTATACTGACAAAAAAAAAAGGCCCAGAGGCCCACATCAAAAATTTTAAAACCAATATTTTCATGAATAAAGAAGAATAATAAGGAAACCAAGAGATGAGAAATAAAGTGGACAATAAATAATTGATTTTAGTATATTTTACAGCTGATTTAAGACATGGGTCAAAACCACCCCATTAGCATAAGAGATAGAAACAGAAACAGACAGAAGAAGAAGGCTAATATTAAAATATTTATTATATTTTGGTAATTACCCTTAATACAATAGTATCCATGGTGATAAATGATCAAGTTCACTGACACTGGAACAGACCAAACAAAGCACAGATCTTGTTTTGTATGAGGTTTCTATATTGTTTTCATTCATGCCCGTTTCATCGTAATGTCTTCTTGGCCAGCGTAAAAGAGATGTCAGTCCTGCAGTGACATATGGGTAAATAAAGATTAAGTATGAACGAAAGACTGGACATATTGATTTGGTGCAGGGTTTATTTTGGAGAGGAAAGTTACATGTTTGATGTGATAGAGAGCTGCTGTGCCAGGGAGAACCAGTGGGTTTGTGTTGGTCCGTTGCTCGCTATGCTTTTGATACCGTGCCAGTCTGAGTGTTTGTGTGCGCGCCAGTGAACGAGTGCATCTACCTGCTGCCTGTAGATGTGTTCATACATGCACTGTACGTCTGGATAATACCATGTGCCTGCTTGCCTTTGTGCATGTATTTGTGCATCTGTGTGTGTGTGTGTAGTGCGTGCATGTGTGTTCCCCTGGGCATCGGGGTAAGCCTTCGTGGCCTTGTGCTCCTCATCAGACTCTGTGTCTGGGGGCATGGCTGTAGGGTGGGCCTCCACTGTGGGGACCCTGGGACCAATGGGGGACAATCACTGCTGCCTCATAGCTGCGAGGAAGAAAACAGACAGATACTACATGGATGAAAAGGAAAAAGGCCGTGAAGTCTGTTTGCTCTCTCATTTTTGTCCTTTTTTGCCTCCTCTCTAACCCTTTTCTTATAATCCCCCCTTTCCTCTTCTTGAGGTTTTTCACAAGATATCACTTTACACAAGTGTGTTGTGTGTGTGTCTTATAATATGTGTATTTTAATGGAATCATCTGTCAACACTTCCTCATCTGCTCAGTCACATGATCTGGGTCTGTCACACAGTGGAGCAGGCTTCTTCTTGCTAACATCTAGCAAAGGGTGAACCCTACATTCCCAGACTCCTCAAAACATAATAATGCTACATTTTTCACTCATGTTTTGACAAGAGGTGGGTTGGATATTTTCAGCATGCAATCTTCCATGTCACTGTTATCTATTTAAAAATGTAACTATAGAATTACTTAATCAAATGCCTGCAAAAACAGTCTCAGCTTAGTATTAGCATAATGTATTACTGCTGTGGGTGTGGCGAATTATACTTCAATGCTACTGATCAAGACCAAGTTATTGATGTGGGATCACTTGTTATGCAAGTAAAAAAATAGATAGATAGATAGATAGATAGATAGATAGATAGATAGATAGATAGATAGATAGATAGATAGATAG
>JAPTGZ010000014.1:30206322-30218489 GCA_029814645.1 Fowleria isostigma | reverse complement strand
ATGAAAATGAATGAATGAATTAATGAATATTTTTATACAGACTTTTTTCAAAGATAAGATAAGAGAAGATAAGATAAGATAAGATAAGATAAGATAAGATAAGATAAGATAAGATAAGACTTTGTTAATCCCACCATGGGGAAAACTTCACAGTTCACAGCAGCATCATATAACACACAAGTGATCAAAAGCAAGAGCTGCTGCAACTCGTAGCCCTCACATGGCACCATAGCAACCAAATCATCAATATGACAGTAACAATAGCAATTTATTCGCATTCTGATTCTAATATACGATATTTCACCACTTTCATAAAACACGACAAACAAACATTGTTAGGATAATTTTGGATCGTACCCATAACGCGGTGGTTTTCTGTGAAATCTTTTGGTGAGGAAGCGTAACTCATGTCGATTACACTGGTCAGAGAAGTTTGCTCTGTACAAACATGAGGAAAATGCCCTGGCTCAAGTTGTTGTTTAAGTAGCAACCTGTGGGAACTGAGAGTGTTGCCTGTAACTGTGACTCATGCAGTCTGCCATTTCTGTGGTTAGGCTAAATGCCCTGACCCCCGCATCAGTCACCATCAGCCCACAGACAGACTCTCATTTTACCGTCTGTGGAATTCACCCCTGCTGTAAAACTATACTACAGTAATCCCAATCAGCGGTAATCCCACAAATCACTTAGGAAAACTCAACCTGTGGATCAAAACAAGCTTCATGTAGTCAGTAAAATAATATATGCATGTATATATGATGAGGTGTTTTGCTAGTTTACATCCTGGCTGGTGTTTGACTGTTGTTTGAACTGGAAGCCACAGCTGAATCACAGCGATCAAAACAAATCCTTACACGGCTAAACATTGTTAGGGGATTTTAAAATTGTGTTGTCTTTCTGAAAACTCAGTTAGCGGATTAAGAGAAGACGTGCAAACAAAGCACATCCTGGATAAATATAGTAAACCTGTGCCAGTTGATTGCAACATCTTATGGTTTCTCTCCGTTGTGAGTCATTGCTGTCTGGGGAGGTCTTGTTTCAGTCAGATTAGCAGTCGCCTCATGGAAGTCTGTTTTCCCAGCGATTAGCCTTTGACCTTACGGACGTAATGAAACCTACGTGATCTCTCCTGATTAATATTAATTTGCACTATTACATCTCTTTTTGTGTCTTGTATATGTGAAGAAATACAAGCGACCAAAACCAAAGAATCAAGATAAGCTCCGTTCTGACTTCACTCCTCCTGGTCCTCCCAGATCCCGTCATATCCAAACATCTCTTCCCCTTTGCTTTCCCTTTAAACACACAGCCCTGTTATCACCCTTGCTTCCTCTTCCCTCCTTCTCACTCCCTTCTTTTTTTCAAAGCATGAGAACTGGCCAGGGCGATTAAGGAATCCTAGCCCTGGCTAATCACCCTGGACTGGAGTACTTCCGCTGTTCTGATTACCGAGGAAACCATTAAGGAGAAGAAAGTGGCTGGATCTTTCATCCTGGTCGGCTGGGCTCAGGGGAGGTCAGAGAGGGGTGTGTTTGATAGGCCATTTACCCTTCCTGTTCTTATTATTCCAGCATTTCCTCTATCTGGACTCAACACGACTGCAGCGAGTGGACCCCAGGCCCGTCTTGCCCTCCCTCCCAAAGGGCTGTAATCATTGCCATACTGGTGTCGTGGGCTCACTGGTACGTATGCATGACACTATGTGCACATGCTAGAGCTGATTCATAATCACATGCACACATGTACCTCACATCACACACTCCCCTCATGTTCACACTCTCACATACACACACTTTACTGTATATATACCACCTCCAACATCAATACGGGGTCTAGTTGAGCATCAATGACCCTGCAAGAAACGGGGTGCACACATGTACAAGTGGTGCTTCTTTCTTGCTCATTTTACACCCTCTTATCAAAAAAACAAAACCAGTGTATTTGTGCGCACCAGGGCCTCATGGGTACTGTCACAGATGGTGCTAATGACGTGTGCCCCAGCAGAGGCAGCGCCCTCGTTTTCGCTAGACTGGTGACATATGCTCAGTCGCAGGGCCATCAGCACTGCACAGCAGCCCCCAGTGTCCAAGAGACACCCCCGTAACCTCTCTATGACGGCGACACAATGACAGACACAGACCCTAAACAAACACAGAGCTCAGCTTTGGCCTTTTCTCTCTCTTCATTGTATTTCAATCTGTTTCTTTCTCAGTCCCTCCCTCCCACTGCCCATTTCTGTCTCTCCCTGTTACTTCTCCCTCCCCTATGTTGTTCATCCCTCCTCTGCCTTTTCCCCTAATGTCCCCACTGAGCCTAACATGATGGATGACCCTTTGCTTTAGCGATTAGGGTCCCCGTGGGGGCCCCTTGCCTCCTCTGTCGGAATCCGGGTATGGCGGAGTGACAGAGCAAGTTCAGGCCGCCGCCTGCCTCTAAGTGTAAGCGTGTGTGTTGCAGATATCAGGCGGATTTATATAGAAGGGTGACAGGATGTATCAGCCAAGTGGGGTCTCATGGTAGGTAATAGGCAGAGGACTAGCTTGTCTCTATGTCCTGTGGCCTTCCCCTCCACCCAGGCCACTCGTGCCCATACTGTCACACAGGGATTGAGATGAGACCAGATGTGTTAGAGTGTTCTGATTTTATTTTACCTGCAGGCATTACAGATGCTCCGTCTGGTACAAAGGGATACAAAAGGAGTAAAAAATATTACTTTTCAACATTTGGATTTAACCAAATATTACTTTCAGTTCTGAGCTAAATTATATTACCTCCAAACATTTTAAAGTAGTTTAGTAGCATTGCAATACAATATATTGTTACAGTATCCAAAGGTTACAATAATGCACTGACACTTGAACAAAAACCAGAGTGTAGGGGAATTCCTTGAACATGAGGGCAACCAAAAGACCACTGGCTGTCATTATCCAGGTAACCCAACCTCCTCAGTATTACTGTAACTGCACACTAATTCACCATGGGTATGAATGAACCTCCAGAGACTTTTTGTACTGTATAATGATGCCACACCAGCCTTTTGTACAACTACATTCCTTCAGAAAGTTGTAAAAATGCTAAAAGGTAGCTGTGGACAAATTACCAAATTACACTAGAGCCCCTGGGGAACACAATCTGGAATCAGTCGAAAGTGTTGGAGTAAAAACACTGTGTCATGTTTCTGTAACCAAGAAGATGTAACCATAGACGTCTTTTGTTCAAGATAAAGCAAAAAGCCAGTTGTCTCACCATTTGTTTAGAGGGGATGTTTAGTTGATGAGCTCATGCCGAGATTCACTTTTCCATGTAAATGGATTAGCTATAGGACGGGCACAGTATTTTCTAACTCAGCAATAATAGAAACACATGAATACTAGAATATGCATAGCACAGCAAGCAATGTGTGTAAAAACTTTGGAGTGGAATTATTAGCATTGATAACTGTTCATTTAGTCTCTGTTGCCTAAATTATTTATTGTTAGTTTTGCATTTTCTAAGTGCTGTGTTAGCCTTTTCTTTACAGCAGAGTTGCACTGAAAGAAGTAAAACATGATTTAAAAAAAAAAAAAAAGAAATGAGAGGTATTTGGAAATCAATTGTTTTGTTTGTTTGAATGATGACATTTAAAAGTTGAAATGGACCATTCAACATTTGTTTTGAAGTTGTAAAAATCCCTTTTGCAAACAAAGCTTTTCAGTTGTTTGCTGTGATACTATTATGCAGATTTAAATCTACAATCTGAGGCACTTAGACGACTTGAAACTGTGCATTTTTAAGATTCTACTGTTATTAAAATCAAAATACCTCACCTCAAGCATCATTTGCACAATCATAAAATTAATATTCATGTCAGAAATATTGATCTTGTATAAATTATCTACTAACGGTAGTAAAGGGGTTGCATTATCAGTCATGGCCTATAGCGGCTTATGCAACCTATAGTGGGATAGTAGACACTTCTGTTCAATGGTAATATGAGAAAAAAGTGGGGGAAAAACATACAGTGTTACATAAGTAGCTCAGACCACTGTTTAGTGGGTTATGCATTGTGTTACTGCTGACCTAAAAAAACCCTTTGCATTTATACTATACATATACAACATACAGACCAATATGTTATGACTGTTATCATAACAATGTCATAAGTCAAGAGTAGTTTTAACGCAGAATTAATGCAGTTGATGTGTACAGGCATGGAAAAAATTATTAGACCACCCTATGTTTTCTTCAATTTCTTGTTCATTTTAATGCCTGGCACAACTGAAGTTACATTTGTATTGACAAATATAATGATAACAACAACAATAGCTCATAAGAGTTTAATTTCAGAGCTGATATCTATCCATTTTCCATGGTTTTCTTGATAATAACCAAATCACATAAGTTCTTACATCAATAGCTATGGTATTGTACTGTCAAAAATAGTCCTTTGAGGCATTCCATGTTTTCTTTTCTGTCTGTTTCCATCACATGATACACAGAGGCGTTAGTACTGATTGCATAATCATCGTTTTTGATAACTTTTGATGGTCTAATATTTTTTTCTGCAACTGTGTGTAGTGTGTTCATGAATTTACATTACAAAAATATATTATCTCTTAAGGCCATTTAAAAAAACAACACAATATTACATATATCATATAATCACATATTTATTTAAAAAAATGATAAAATATTGTGTTTTAAATATGCACTTTATTGGTAGTTTTCTTAAAGTTCCAATCTCAGGTTTTTGGATTGGGTAAAATTTACACTCCAGGCTGAAATGTCACTTTTCACCTACACCAAAGACATTGACTGATATTTTATTCAAACATAGAAGCACCAGACTGTCATTGTTAAAAAAAAAAAAAAAGAAAACCTGCCCTGGTGGTCTTAACCAGTCATCATTTTGTTACTTAACGATAATGGACACCATGTGAGAATCCTCTGGTCTCACAGACAAAACCAGCGAACTGAACGAAAAAGAGGAAAAGAAGAGGCAGAATATTTATGTTCCCAAAGAGCTGACATCCGGAGATAATCTACTGTATCCTTAGATAATCTTTAGTAGCTTATATGCACCGGCTGAGCTGTAATTAATGTCAGGGATGCTGTAACACAGTGACCCAGGGATGTTTGTCCTTTCAGCGTACGTATGTATGTCCTGTTCATCAGGGAAAAACTAGAGCCAGTCACATCTTCTGCTTCTGATTTAAAATCAGAAAGTGCCAGTGGACAATGCTTACAAGGGCCAAGATCTGTATTTACTTATATATTTATTTTATATTTGTTTTACAGAGTGGTCATAACAGCTTCTATCACCCTGAGATATCTAGAAGTACTGACTCAGGTAAAATGCACTCCACATACACAAGGGAGGATATATACAATTTGAAGTTTAGCAACAAAAGTGTATTTTTTGGAAATATGTGTATGATTTGTGGTGTTGGATAGTTTCAGTCCTAGCTTACATGTGCTTAAACCATGTGTTTATTTTCAGCAAAAGCATTTCTTTTAATCCCAAACCTTACTGACCTAACATTATGTTAACAAAAGCAGGTTTTGAAGCCAAACCTTTAAGTATAAACTAAACCTTCTGGCTTAAAAAGAAAAAAAAAAAAAAAAAGTGGAGCATGTTTGTGTTTGTGGAGATAGAAAAATAAAAAGTGTTTTTACATAATCTGCAATTAATTGACTATTGGAAATTATGATTATGGCATGTCACGGCAGCTCAAATGTCACAAATATCTGTGAATGGCATGTGAGCAGTTTGATGGCAACACATTATATGATTATCTTACCTTTAATAAGCCGATACCTGATATCGCTCATTTTATAAGTGGATTAATATGTGAATCAGTGTTCTGTCACACTATGAACTGAATGAATGCATGCTCATCCCCAAACTGTGAGATGTGTGGGAACCCCTGGCTGCAGCCACAGCAGCCCTCTGTCATGCCGGCTCCAGTGTCTATCCCTGTCATTTTTCACCCGACCACCGACAACACTATGCAAGAAGAGAGGATGTGTGTGTTTGTGTGAAAAGCACACCTGGCAGAGACGGAGACCTATAACCCCACCCCTCCACCAGCCGACCTCAAACCCCCTCTCCCTCTCCTTCTCTGCCTCCTCTTTCTCCGCCCTCCATCCCACCTTATTCCCTTCCTTCCTTCCAACGCCCCGAGGGGAGAGATGGATCTGTATCTGAACTGGTGATGTCACTCCTGGCAACCTGAGGTTTCAGAGTTCAGAGGAGTGAAGTGAGGGAAGTAGCTCACTCTGTTTACAACACATGCATATTCTGGAATGCTGGGTCAGATACTATATACATTGTGTAGTCAAGTCCTTTAATTATTTGCTTTGCATTTATTATTTAATTGCATAACTGTTTATATCTGATGTATAGTGGGTTTTGTGTGTAACGTTATTCTTTTTTTTGAAGTTTTCCTCAATTATTTAAACAGAATGATGGGATGTGCATAGTGGGAAACAAAATAAAGACAAACAAAATGTAATGAGGAGCAGTGAAGACATGTGTTAAACAACTGAAGCCATCTAACAACAGTCAATCAGCTATTTGCAAAAATGTAAAATATGTTTTGTTATGGGAGAACTTACAGGGTAACTAACACTGAGCGGAAATCATTTCAAGAAACTGCAAAGCCTAACCCTAACCCGAATCCTATAGAGATACCTCATGCGGTTTCCATGTATACCTCCTATATGTAAACACAGACATGTAGACAAACAGGCTCAGAATGTTCAAGATGCTTCTCGTGGCTGGCTTCATTTTTGAGGATTTAGGCCTTTTTTTTCATACAGTTGACTGAAAACACGCTAGAGAACACAGTGGAGCACATGTCATGGAAGTCAGTCTGGATGAAAAGACTTGTCTCTCTTTCCTCAGTCGAGTCATCATATGGTGCAGTCATGCTGCAGAAGTTTATGGATTGTAAAATTCTTGACATTGTCCTATCAATTACAGGACACTGATGTCATCGGCCCCCCTGCATCTCCATGAATACTTTCAATATACGCAGTCAAAGTCAGAGCAGTCAAAACATATTCCAAGTGCGTTTTTGACATCCTCACTTTTTCCATAGAAGTGTCAGCAGCTCTGCTAGACATAAATGTAACAGCATTGGTGTCTATGCATCTGCGAGAGCGACCGAGTGTGCATGTGCATGTGCCAGTGAGTGCACGTGCACTGATTAACACTCCCTTCTCAGTGTCAGATAAAAGCATGAAAAATGGTATGGAGTAAAAAAAGGGCGTCTCCCTCGCCAGTTGTAGCTTTAGTTATCTGATCGATACCATGCAATTATAGAGATTTATGTCGCCTAACATTCCAGGGTGAGTTCTTCTCACAGCCACCTGTGGAAATATGATCTGTTTTTAACTCATCTAACACTAGGGGAGGAGGAGTGGAGTAGTCTAAAGGAGTGGAGAGGAGGTAAAGCAAGCTCATCTCACCAAAGTTTCCACTATAAATATATTTAACTACACTGAACCTTATGGAAAAAGCAAAACATAATCACTACAGGGTATGCCAACCGACATGAATTTTCAAAACAACATATCATTATAGTTTGATTGATAGGGTGTAACTGTGCCCTCTGTTTGGTCAGGTTTGATTAGTATCTTTAAACCCATTATTTCAAGTGTGACTGAAGTATTATCTGAAAAAAAATGGGTTTGGAAACTTTTTAGCCTTTGTGGGCATTTGTAAATTTTCAGTTTCAGATACTGACAGCAAACAAAGTGAATTTTGACACATCTATTTAAACTATGCATTACAAGAAGAGCACTGAATGTCCACATATAATTATCTAGAAAGATCAACATGGATCCAATTTCTGTAACAGCAATACTTGTGGATTTGTACTGGGTTTATGACATTAGTATGTGTTGAGATTATAGCTACTGTAGAGTGATTTATCCAAAACTCAAACTGGCTAAGACTTTCATTAATTATCCTTCATTTTACTGCCTTGGGTATGCACTGTGAAAGTTACACGCTGCAATTAGGAAAACCAATACTATGAAAGACAAAGGAAGGGCAACGCAAAGATTCCAGAGTTGTTTCCACTGTGCAGAGTAGCATTCATGCAATCTTCTAAAAAGCTCATCAGAGACTGTAGATACATTTATTCTCTGGTCAGTCCTGATGTCCCCTGAGGCTGCAGGTCATGCACTATGAGCTCCTGTTTTAAAGCTTATCCACTGAGGCGCTCCTTGCTCCATATGTGGCAACAGTGATTCTGGTTCCACTACATGGGCTCTGTAGGAAAACACATGGTTGTAAAGCTTGAGCTTAGTGATCTGGCTGTGAAGCCCTCATACACTGAGCTTCAATGATCGGTGGACTGATGTCCATTTAACGTTTCTGTATGTTCCTTTTCCTTCTTTGAGTTCTTCCTCTCTCCATTGCCTTTCTTTCATTTGAGACATTTTTCCTTTTCCATAATGATTCATGCAGAAAGAATGGGCAGGTCTCCGTTGTCCCCATCAGCCATCATTCTCTCCATTTTACACACAAATTCCCTGGTTGTGTTGTCTAAGAACCTTGATATATTACGGCATTCTCCCCTTGCACAGGACCATAGCACCAACAGTGAGTTGAAAGTGCATTGTTATGCTCTGACATACGGTAAGTAATTCAGTCCAGATAGGTCCTGTCAAAGCAGGTTTGCTGCGTAATTACCTGAAGTGCTCGAGTCTGATCAGATTCATTTGTGAAACGCAAAGCATCAAATTCTGCTCCAGTTCCAAGGGGAATTATAGTCAGAGTAGTTTTACTTCCAGTAAACAAAGTGATCTGTTAAACCTTTATAGAGTCCATCTCCACAGTAAAATATAACCTTATGTTATGAGAAGTGGTGATAAAAGCAGTTACTTGTTTTTATCTCTACCTCAAACTAAACTGGGCAGAAAAAGCCATAAAGGATTTGAACTAAATTTATGTTTTTTTCTGAATTCTGTATAAAAGCTTAAATATTATGTTTAATGTTTTAAAGGCTTTTCCGTCATGCATGAATATCAGAAAAAAGCACCAACCTGTAGCCTGTTTCAGACCTTGTAAGTGGAAAATTTTACTGTAATAAATAACCAATGCTGACACGCTAAAAGGCTTTGTGGATCTGTCATATTGCAACATTTCATCAGACAATGGCATTGGTACATGATGACACAGCTTAGGTCAAACCATTCCAGACCTGGTAACTGTATCTCTTATTTTCTCTCCCCACAGAGCTTCTTAACTGGATTTACTGCAATGTGATATAGGAGCAAGTACTGAGTGTAGACTTGGTGGTTTGCGGTGTGTGTGCTTGAGTGTATGTGTATGTGTATGTGTATGTGTATGTGTATGTGTGTGCAAGAGTATATATGTGTCACTGTGTTTGCAGGGGTGTATTTGTGCTTGAGATTCTGTGCACATGCATTTGTGCATATACAGTTTGGACACACAAGTGTGTTGAGTATGAGATCAGATGTTTGCCCGGTCCATCTCTGGGATGGTGAAGGAGCAGAGGATGCTGGGATATGCTCAGCCTGAGGGGATCCTCTTGTGTGTTGAATGGAATTGAGGAATGCCACCATAGACAAACATGCTGCAAGCTATGAAACAACCGCCATACATCTGAAATCAACACTGTGTGTCCCTGCTATCCAACACAAAAGAGAAGTCAATCCAAGATACCAAAGGGGGGAGAAAGAGAGAAGAGATGGAAAGAGAGAAAGAAAAGAAAAACAAACATTACAAGGGTGCCTCAGTTTAGCCCAAAGGGGGTTTCAATGTAATGTCACAGCAATGCTTAATATGGTGCACAGCATGTAATGAGTTGATGTAATAATAACACATGCATCTTTTTTTTGTGATCATTTGATGTCCACTCATAGTCAGACATGTGGTCCTAACCGTATCACTACTGTGCAACCTAAAATCCCATGTAATATAATTTGAAAATAGTTCTCCTCTGAATGCTATTAAATGTAAAAAGCAAGAAACCTCATTGTATGGAATAGAGATGCAGAAAAGTGTTGGTTTTCAGGTCCTTAGATTGGGGTGGCTGGAACACTGTTGGTGAAGTGGCTAAGTCATTTACTGCAAAGTTTTGATTCCATAGCTGACATGAGCCATATGTTGAGTTGTTTTAAGTGAAACCCTCAGCTCTAAATCCACCCACTCCAACCGAGTGTGTGCTTACAACTTGAAAAAATCTGGCGCATACTAAATGATCTTCTAGACTTTTCATGCTAAAGCTAACTATACCGTTGGAGTTTTTTTTTTTTCTACAATAAATCCTGATATTTGTAGTTTATATATCAAGTTTCTGTATCATGAGATAATACAGTGAGCTCATGTGCACTGTAAGATGATCATGAAAGGGTCACAATTCTGCAAAAGTTTCCACACAGAAAAAGCATGGCCCTTTGTATAATTTCTAGACTTGTTGCATATAAAAATGAAGACTTTGGTTGACAGAATTGGAGGAGGTCTCTGGTTTGGAGCCTTCTACCATGATGTTTGCCACATTTGCTTTGTGGAGAACACCCACAGATCAAAATACGTCTTGCTCTGCATGGGGTTTATGAGGTGAGAGCTTTTTTTTTGCTCCACACGCAGACAGTTAGCATTATCCCACCAATGCATGTGGATTCGCAACATTGGCTGACAATTGTCACTCATGTACTTCAGTCTAATAATTTGGCAAGCTTACGAGCATGTGAAACGAAATGATTTCAACTTGCATTGCAGTAGAAGGTGTACACGTGTGTGGGAATGTAATTGATTTATTTATTTCATGACTAGGATTCAAAGCAAGTGTGAGATTTGCTACCGTAATGCGGCTTCAGTGAGACAGACTGTGTGGTTGAATAAAGGTGGGGGAAGGTAGCTTCTCATCTGTGGCGGGCCTCGCAATCCTTCCAAACCTTCCAAGAACGTTGATAAGCAGATCCCTGAAATGAAATCTTCCCCAGCACCCGGCTGGATCTGCCTCTAATCGTTTTATTTACAGTCACTATAAAAGACGCCTCCCTTTTAATGGCACAGTGAAATAATAGGCAGGCGAGGAACAATCGGTACAGTCCTAAGCGCATTCCCCCCTTCCATTTTCACATTAGGCTAATCGAGGCAAGGGGAAGGATATAAAGACATCAGTTGGATGAAATGAATGTAATTGGAGAATAATGTAGTTAGTTTGCTCTAATCTTCTGCATAATATTAAAATGTTCTCAATGCACCCCAGCTGCATGCAATCACCCCGCTCTGAGGGGAAACCTGGGCGACGATATCTGGAGTGAGGAAGGAGTGTGTGAAAAAGAGATCGAGGAAGAGATATGGCGGTATGCAGGAAAAGGCGAGCACCAGAAACAATTGGGCGCTTCAGTAGGTAGTCCAAGAAACTGTCTATGAGGGACTTTGAATAGATAAACTGAGCTTTCCTCTCTCTCTATCTTTTCTCTGACACTGGAAAGCAATCCTTACACCCTGCTGACGGCTGGCTAATTTGTGATGGGGGCTTGTTGGTTGCCAAGACTGGCTATGGTGCTGGTAAAATCAGGAACAGTAGGGACCAAAACTGTCAGCATGGGTTTCAGAGGTTCATTTTCTCCATGCTGAGTACAGCCTGGTACAGCCTGACTACTTTTTTTTTTTTCCTTTTTCATGCTGCCAAAAAGCATGCGATAGTACACCAACTTACAATAGGAGTCAGCATTTAAGGAATTAAGTTTTCTCAGTAACGAGGGTGGAATAACTTGCTTTGTGCGTGCAGAGAACCGTTATTTGAAATGATTAAAGGTCTACTCGAGGTGTGAAAACATCTTCGGCTACTACATCTATTACATTTTGTGCAACTTTAATGGCCCTGAGATTGGAAATTGAGAGGTCATCAGTCACTCAGTTCAATATGGTCTCTTATACCTCTTTAGATTTAAAAAATGACTGTTGCCTCAAACGTTTTCAACGCCAAGCCGCAGAGGCTAAATGAAGTTTTGATCATCCCACTCTACACAATTAGGACTGTAGGGAACTTATAGTGTGAACAGCCACAGCAGTAGCCTCACAGTAGAATTAGGAGTGAGGTTTATTAGTCCCCCTTTGGCTTAGCCTTGTCTGTGATTTCAAGGCAAAAAAAAAAAAAAAAAAACACGCTCTGGGGCGGCTGTTTAACTGGTGTTAT
>JAPTGZ010000014.1:30151840-30162095 GCA_029814645.1 Fowleria isostigma | reverse complement strand
GGGGGGTGAAGATAGGGGGGTTTGGGGGGGAGGGAGGAAACAATTATGACCTCATTTAATAGTCTCTCTCTCTCTCTCTCTCTCTCTCGCTCTCCATCGCTCTGTGCTCTCAGGCAGAGATCGGAAAGGAATGCCCAGTTTCAAAACCACAAGTCACCTCTGTACATGGGAGTATTTGGCCTAAGTGTTTCCTGTTGCAATAAAAATGTATGTCAAGTATGTGAACCGAGGTTCCTCTGCACTTAAAGCTTGTTGAGCGCACGCACACATACACACACACACACACACATACACACACACACACACACACATACACTCAAGTCACTCAACAACTACATTTCAGTTTTTATTGTGAATCCATTACGAAGTGGATGACCAGTGTGGTGTGATTAAAGCGAACATGGATCACGTGTGTAAATGTGTGTTTTCGAGTGGTGTTCTGATATGGGTGGTGGTTACTGTGTTATACAAAGCTCATGCCGTTCTGGTGCCAGGCTCATGATAAGAGTTTGGGAAGTCGTCGCATGGTGATAGCCACAGGCACAAATGTGCAAGGGGGCTCCAAGTGCTAATTTTATTCATTTACCTCCCTCTCTGGATAATTGTTTCTGTCAACCAGCGACGGCTTGATAAAGGATTTCACGCCGCTGAAAACAGTTACACGGCTACTTTGGAAGGTGATCGCCAGAGATGATTATATTTATCACCTGCTTTAATATCCATCCTGTGGTGTAAATTGATTCATTCTCTGAGGATCGCTGTCACAGGGAGCAAGTGTGAAGAGTTCTGTACCCAAATAACACATCTGACATTTAACACACACACACACACACACTGAAAGCTGATCACTGACAAATGTCTAAGTTACAGGATCATTAGCACTATTGTGTGGTTTAAAATAGACAGAAAAATGCTGATTAAACAGTATATCATGGTTTTTTTTTTCTTGTTTTTTTTTTTTGTTTTTTTTTAACCAAACAGTACTCTCTCATCAACACTTCAACTACAATTCACAAATTTACACATTAGTGGGATTTGATAGTTTCACCACATTATGCTACACATAAAATTTGGCAATAAATTAGTTGATTGATAACATTTTTTCCTTTTTTTTCATTTTTATTGTTTATTTTGAGCTTGTGCACTCCATGTACAATACTTCAGTATATGTACACAGATATACATAGAGAATTTAGTTGGTATATATCATTACTAATGGAAAAACATTGCCAGATCTAATGATTGTTTGATCTTTATAGACATTTTTGCATAAGTAACAAAATGTTAATCTCACATCTATATTAATCCAACCATTAAAATACCCATATAACGCACCAAAACTGCAATCAAAATTAATTTCCATTCATATAATTTTAAAACTATAAGACCATGGGTTCCTGTTAGCGGTTTTTACTGGATTTATGTCAACACTAAATGATAACAGTCTTCACATTCATCAGTTTCAGCCAATAAAAAAAACAAAGGGGAAAAAACTTTACAGTTTCTCTAAGCTGCCCCCAAAATGTCACTCACTGAGCTTTAAATTCCACAGCACACCTTTTACCTCATAACTGACAGATTCCCACCCATTGAAAAGAGTGGCCTGGAAGCTTTTCCTCCCCTGGAGTTCAAAAACATGTCGCTCTGCCTCCACTCAGGGAAGCTGGCTTTTATTGGACCCTTTGTGGAACATCCTTTCTTCCCTTTCATCAAAAGAAGGAAAATAAGTCAAGGCGTAGTCACATTTCCCCCTCTTTTATTACTATTCTAATAATACTCCATACTTGTTCAGGCCTTGGTCTCTTCATTGCACTCGTTGAATGTGTTTGTGTACGCAGAACTATGGGAAGGACCACTTTACTGACTGCATCTCCAAGCTTCAGTGGGCAAATGCACTGCATAGATGGATGGGAGTTTGTATTCTTTTATATTGCGTTAGTGCAACAGTAAGTAAGTTGTATGAAAAAACTAAATACCTGGGTCAAATTCCTGAAACCTGGACATTCTATACGCGCATGGAGTGTCCCAGTGCAGTGATGTCTTGTTAAAACCGCTGTAGACCAAAGCGGCTCAGGCCCTTTTTTGCTCCACAGAGGCCTGTAGACGAAGTGGTGGCTGTGGAGGAAGAGGAGGAGGTGAGGTGGAGCGGTGGAGGGCAGTTCCCTTTGCTGACTGGAATGAATGGTATGGAGCAGTAGTGACCATTCATGCATGCTGCTTTACCTCTCTCTCTCTCTCTCTCTCTCTCTCTCTCTCTCTCTCTTGCCCTTCCCTGCTTTTATTTGCTGTCTCAGATTTTAGGTGCAAACCCTAAAAACAAGAGGGAAAATCAGACAGAAGGAAATGGTACAAAAAAAAAGAGAAATGGATAAGAATTAGAAAAGAGAATGACAGAATTAAAAAAAAAAGAAGAGGTGTACAGTAAGAGTGGCTGTGAAGGGTGAAAGAGAAAGAGAGGGATTGAGTAAAAGAAAAGGCAGGACTCTAGTCACTGGGCCACTGGAGTTGGAGAGCAGCGCAGCGTGAAATAAGGGAGAGGAGCAGCTGAACCAGAAAGAACCCAGGCTGCTCATTACAAAGGCCTAGGCCTGACTTCTACCCTCCACACACTGTAACACACACTCACATGTGAAGACACACAGATATGGACAAAGCACCAAGAAACAAAAAGAGGGACTCACGCACACCGTATGCCATTCGGTGGATTTTTTTTTTTTTTTTTTTTGTTATGTGGGCGTGCACACATGCAATGCCACTCGTGTACTGTACATGTACAAAGTGGCACACACATCTCTTTGATAATTATTATCTGTTAATCTCTTGTTCCCTTGTAAATCTGTAAACCTCTTGTACATTTTTGTACATTCTGGTTAGGTATGTAACGATTACCGGAATAACAATAAACCGCGGTCAAATTCCTGATGGTTAGTATTACCGTTTCAGCTTTAATTATCATGAAAACATGATCAATTACTGTACTTTGAAAACTCATGGTAATACTTTAATACTTGTACTACAGATTTGTTTCAATGTGGTTTATTGTTCTTACGTCCACATGACTTTGTTTAATGTTAGTGTATACACATTGATTTCTACCAAAGTAAATATGTGACATTTTTACATTTTAATCTCAGGTGAACAATGTTTCTGCCTTAAAAAAAGTACATTGTGCATGTTATTTTCATTTTTTCTTTTTTTTTTTTTTTTATAAAACTTGGTTAATTTCTTTTAGTGTATGTACAAGTACGTTTTGGACATGCTGAGCAAATTTCAACAATACCGCGATTATAATGATAACCATGATAATTTTGATCACAATAACCATGATATGAAACTTTCATACTGTTACATCCCTAATTCTAGTACATATTGTTTACTTATCTATTTTTCCTTGCTTTTGAGTTGTTTTCTTTCTTTCTTTAACTGTGTTAGAGCAACTGTAACACACAAATTTCCCCACGGGGGTTAATAAAGTATTTCTGATTCTAATATACAGGGGAAAAAAATAGCGTTTAAAATCCAAAAATCACTGCCTTAAAACCAAACTAAATAAATTATTTCAATAAAATATTATGTGTTTTAATGCAGGGAATTCATGCAACAAAAAGGAAGAAATGGAAGAACCAAAGTGGCCAGGAGCTAATTATGTGGATGTTTGTTTTCAGATATTTCCTCTGTAAAATCGTTACACTCATCATAACTCTGGCATGCATCACCAAACCATGCAGAGAAACGGAGAGGAGGAAGTCTCTATGCTCATTGTGTGACCCTCCTTTTACATCGTGACAGCTGATGAAACATTTGGTGCAACTTGTTTATTTAGATTTGATTTCCTCCTCTAACATTTGAGCAGCTGCCTCTCAATACACGGTTCACAAACATCTCATTCAAGGGCACAAATAAGTGTGTCGCCAGACTGTGTGATCTCAACTTATAAGCAGAGAGCGTAAATCTAATATCAAATTGCTTCACTGATAATGACTGCAAAAGCTCCAGGAAAATGCTCAATTTTATTTAATAACATTCCATTTCAAAGCGTGTTATATAACAGCCACACACATTTTTCACAAATATACTTTAAAAAAAAAATTCTTTTTTGGCAGAAAAAAATATTTGATTTATTGTTTCTAATTAAATCATTTAATTTTAATTTTATTTCATTTCAAGGCACTTGTATTTTGACGAATGTCTGACAGTAAACGCAATATTCAGTAAATAACTGAGCAATTACTTCATCAACATTTACAACTCTTTTATCTGTTAAACACACACTGGAACTGCAGGCCAGTAGCAGTATTTAATCCAGCAGGGAGATGTAAATATTAAAGAGACATATAGAGATGTAACAAAGAATGGGATGACAATATGCTCCTTAGATATTCCTTTACAAGTTCTCATAAGACTCTTTTTTTTTTTCCCATTTCAGACAGAAGGAGCTGTAAAGCAGTGCTGCATTGGCTGCTGATAATCCCCCACCTCCCCGCTCGATGTTGCATATTCTGTGAAATACTGCCATCTCTTGGTGATCTCAATGAGGGTTTTCCAGACATGGAACCTTAGTGGATCAGACGACTGTGGCTTCAATCAAAGGCCACTGGAGGCCAGGTCTCGTGTTGAGCCTGGTAAAAATATGGAATTGGTCCAAATGCTGGAGTTTAGAGTCAGGAAGGGATCAGACACATTATCAGTCAGCTCATTTATTTTTATCTGGAATTAGTCTCATACCCCGCCATGCTTTTTAAGTGTAATTATTATTTTTATACTTAAATACAAATAATAATAATCACTGAGATGTGCATAACTAGCGATAATTAAAAAAAAAAAAAAAAAACTAAATTCAACATTTTTGTTAAATCTACAGTAGAGTAAAATAAATTCAGTTGTGTCTGTGCCTTCAGTGTTTGACACATTCTTCATTTTTGCTGTCATTTAGGATCATTACACTTAACCTTTGAGACCCAGTAATATGTTTTTGTCCAGTGTAGGGAACAAGAGTTTTACAACATTACTTAAAAAAAAAAAAAAAAAAGTCCAGTGCAAAAAACCATACATTAAAAAAAAAAAAAGACAAAACTGTTGCATCATTTCCAATAGTGGCAATTATAAAATGCAAAAAACCCCAAAATATTCAAAAAGGTTAATTTATCTGAATCATTCAAAAGCAAAATCATTACTGTAAAAAAAAAAAAAAAATGTACAAGTAAAAACTCCATAAAAGCTAAAAAAAATAATAATAGTAATAATGATACTGCACTGTTTGGACTGAAAGTAGTATAAGAGCCTAAATGTTCAAATTTAAGCTGCAATTCAAACGTAGAATCCCATGGTGAAATTGTTCTAAGAAAAAGGGGTTGCCATTGAGTGGGACTAGTGTAGCCGCTGCAGACAGCAAAGTGTGGAAACCTGTCATGATGTGGAGGTGCGGTTCAGCGCTGCTCAACTGATTCAGCAGGTTCCTGAGCAGTTTCTTTGAGGGATAAAAAGGCTCGATTTGTGTCTGTGTATCAAGGCTGAGACGTGCAGATAAAAGTGACATCTTTTGAAGGGGGAGTTAAAGTGTATTTCTCTGCTGCTTCAGAGTAAAGTAGAGTTGTAATTCAATACTCCCCAGTCAGTGCTTTGCAGGGTTTCTACAGAGGACTGTTGTGTTTCACAGAATGTATTTCTAGCATGGAACAGGTTGTTCATCACAAGGTCTGTTGATCTTAAACACACACACACTGAGCTGGGAACTTTGAAGTGTGAAAATAAACATTTTCACCTAACCACTAATCTTCTCCCTCTCTCTCTCTCTCTCTCTCTCTTTTCCTCTAGTTCTCCCTCGCTCTCCCCCCCTCTCTGTGATCTCAGGCATTTTAACTCTGAGCTTCATTTACAACTTTCATTTCAATTTGTCCCGTTAGTCCATTTGTTATTGTAGCGTAACCAGCGCTAGGGCCTCTGGTTAGTGAAAATGTCAGATTCTTTGATTTGATTTTATAGGATTTCAGCAGGGACTGAGGGCTGTGTGGTTCTGGCCTTCTCCTGCGACTGGACCGACTACTGTTTGCATTTAAACATTCATTTGAGCCAGATTCCCCTGAGAATTCATTTGTTTCACAGAGGGTCAATTACCTCTCACCAGCCCTCCTCTACCATCACCACCAAAAAAAAAAAAAAAAAAATCTGCCTTTTTTTTTTCTTTTTCAAGCTGCAATTAAACAGATTTTCCTGTTTAGTTTAGGTGTAGGGAAAGGGTGCCTAGCTGAGGTCACCGTTTTAATTAGGCGCTATTTAAGACCAATAACAAACTATTATTTGCCAAATGGCTTTTACAAACGGAGTCATTTGACAGTTGACATATAGAGTGGTACTCAAGCACATCATACCATCAACAGTTTTCTGAATGGCACCAAAGACTGAAACGTGAGGTTATGAAATCCACTTGGAGGTTTCTATGGATACAGATATGTCCCCCTGACTTTTTTCTCTTAACCTCTCTCTTTCTCCGCCTCTCGCTTCCTCTCCCTCTCTCTACCCCCTGTGTGGTGTCATTGCCGAGCGCTAAGTAAATACATGCTCTTCATGTTCCTCGTTGCCTTTCAATATTTGGCAGCGTGGCAGCGGGGGATCAAAATGTGTGTGTCTGCTAAATGTCAGTGGGTAAAAGGGGGTGAGTTTAGAGCAGCACACACCATGAAGCACCTGCTGTAAAGGCAAACAGCGGGGGGAAGTTTCATCTCAGTTTGATCCAAAATGGAAAAGGCTATGAGTACATCAACAGCGGCCCCACACCAAACCTCCAACCCTACACCCACTTCCTCCACACTAGTTTCAATTTAGAGCCATTCAACAGATGTTGGTAGAATACCTCACCTTGGCATTTTAATCAGACCGAAATACAATTTAGAGGTATTATGGAGATTGTATGCCATAATCTCATGCTGCAATTGATTATCGGGTTCCTAAATATTGTTGTTTATCCTGACATTAGGTGGCTATTTAAACCAAAAACAATGAGTCGCAATTATTTTTACTTGTACCTTAACTTATCTCTAATCAGATTAGTGTTTATGGAAGGAAACCTGTGGAGACATGTGTGTCGTTTTATGAGATTATCATGGCTTAATGTTTTAAATATGCAGTAATTGATAAAATGTTGAACTATCAAAACGTTAAGTTTTCATGACAGCAAAATGGGGTGTTAGTTTCTATAAAAGCATCGCTGTGCTGCTCAATAAAAACTGTTTCCAGGGAAGGGAAATGAGTCTGGCTGGTTTGAGGTTATGTATGACATCAAATAAGGTTTGGACTCTATGTGAAATGGTCTGGATGAGCGTGACCAGCCATGGGAAGTATCTTTGGCCTCCAGGGACTGAAAAAAAAAAGACAGGAAGCCCTGAAGAGCCACTGCAGGCCATCTCCTCCTCCTCCTCCTCCTCCTCCCGCTCCTCCTCCTCCTCCTTCATGCCACTTGGCCTTTGTCTTTACTGGGCATGTGTCTGTGTGTCTGTGTGTGTGTGTACAGCAGACTGACGGTGTGTGTGTGCGCGTGTGTTTGTGTGTGCGTTTGCATCTGCATCCTGTCCTTGTTGCCTGTCCCTGGCTGCACCATTGGAGGCAGCTGATGCTATCTCATGGCAGTATTGTGGCAGCCCCTGCTGCGAATAATCAAAGACAGCTGTTTGGAAAATACCAGAGATGCCTAATAGGAAGCACTGATGGCCTGGATTCACTCTTTACCTAACAGCCCCCCATGTCTGAAATAAAATGAAAAAAGACACAACTGTGAACATTTATTAAAAATTCAAATGACACTCTTTCCTCTCTTTGTAGGTGTTTTTTAGGTTAATTGTAGTTAATAATTCTTGAAGTATGAGGCATATTCTTCGGTGTTTGTGGGGTAAAGTGAAAAGGAAAAGACCTATTATTTCTATTGTTTAGATTGCACACTGAGGCTGCTTTTGGGGTTTGATTGTGTTTTGTTTGAATAAGTCTGTTAATGAACGCCAATCGAGGGATGCTGGTAGTTCTTGATGCATATCTGCTGATCTGGGGGTCCCAGCAGATCTTGGCCAAACACTGGGCAAGGCAAAAACAAATCTGTCTGTCAGTACGGGGTTAGGAGTCCTAATTAGGGGTCCTGACTCTCTGTCCTCAGCTCCAAGTCAAGCGTCAGCTCTGCCTGATTGGTACAAATCTCGTTTTTCTAAGCCTCAAAGGTTGGCGGAGAGGGTCAGCGGCTTGCCCTGATGGTGATTTGCTTGTACCTTTAAAAGGCCATTGATTACGTAATTAGAAAAGGAAAATGTTGCACCAATGTGGAGTAGAAGGCAGGCTGAGCAGCCGTTTTCTTTGATAAGTGGTGGGAATTTTTGTGCACAGAGAGTGGGGAGGGCAGTTCATTTACAGGGAGCTAGTAAGAAATCACCAGCCCTTTTGTTGTGTACATAATCCGATAAATGAGTCCATTTAACTCGCAGTAGTTCTGTATGTATTCATAAGCTAATTTACTGCTGATAAATAAAACTAGAAAGGTGCGTTTTTATCTTATAACAGTACCTGCAGCAGAATGTGCAGCACTGTAACTGAAAACAGACAAACTGCAGTGAATACGCAAGGTAGTTTCTCCCTCAGGTTTGCACGTCTTTTTATAAGATCAGTTCCTCGGGGTCACTGCAAAAAAAACAGCAACATTCTGGGCAACCATTCACACGCGCTTCACATCTCACCGATCTTCTGTCCTTTTCCACTGACTCACAATGGAAATACATGATCTTAGAGAAGCACTGCTGGGAAACACAGCCCAGTCATGTTTACATGATAACATCATCACCTTTACTGTAACAGTAAGAAGAAGATAACTCAAGTGGTAAAAGGTTTATGGGAAGTCAAACTGTGGTCAGGTGCAGCATTAGAAACAAAACCGTGGTGGTCTTGTTTGGTGAAAGTTGTTTTTTTTTTTTTTTAGAGCATTGCATCATTACGTCTATGCACAGTGTGAAAGCAGAACGCGGGATAGTGATTTACTTGTTTTTAGGATGAAAGGTGGAAAAAACTTGTCCGTGAAATAGATTCGATTAGATGCATCACTTTTGTTTTCAATTAAAACTCCACAACAATTCCCAGTACGTCAGCTGCTCTGCATGTCTGTCTGACTGTGCAGGTTATGGATGGTGTAGTTCGAGAACGCTGGCTAAGAGCAGAGGCCAATGCACAAAAGCAAAATAAACTGCAGGGGAAGGAAGTGGTTAACATTAACAAGGATCCAATAAGAAGATTAAATGTAAAACGCTGGCCCTGGTAATTGATGTGTTCCTAACTGTGTGTAGGTCTGTGTGAGACTATGTTTGGTTCTACATAGGTGTATGCGTGTGCTGTAAATATGTGCTCCGTGTGCAGACATAATTGCTCCCAGATTTGCAGCATAACTCTATGGGTTGATTAGAAAATGTCTCAACTGTAAATAGTCGCCACTAATCATACAACACCATGGCAATTAGCATACATGGGGAGAAGGAAAGAAATGAGCATAAAAAGAAGACTGAAAAGTTTTTTCCCTTTTTTTTTCATAGTTTCTTTTTCTTTTAAACTAAATACAGTGGTAGTGCAGTTGGAGTTTTCATCTTATGAATCTAGAATTGAAAAGGTTATCACAAAACTTAGTCTCATCTTTATGTTTTTATTTTTATTTGACTTACCATCAGTGGCGGATCTCGAAAATCTTACATGGGGCGGCATGGGAACATCTTCAGTACAGTACATGGAATCTCTATCTATGTATAAAAGAGTCAATAGCATTTTAAAACTAATTTTTGAATTGTTAAACAAGAGAGTGGAAATTTGCTTCATCTTTAGTTTTATCATAAATAAAACGGACAAAATAAGATATATATAAAACTTTATGTATATCACCTTATAACAAAA
Source organism: Fowleria isostigma (assembly GCA_029814645.1). NCBI lineage: Eukaryota > Metazoa > Chordata > Actinopteri > Kurtiformes > Apogonidae > Fowleria > Fowleria isostigma. The sequence goes on along the minus strand of JAPTGZ010000014.1, from coordinate 30,152,189 downwards.
GGTTTGAATGAAGATGTGATATTTTATTGAGTAACATGTTCTGTCACTGCACTGGAATATGGAAAATCAAACCATACCATGTGGTCCCACTGAAATAGGGGTGGATCCTGTGACTTCTTGTTTAGTATAGTTTTAACCCTTTAACTACCCCACCAAAACCTGATGAAAACATTTCTCATTTGCATTTCTTATTTCTTTGGGTGAGTAATTTGTAGATTTTTAGAATTTTTTTTTTTTTTTTTAAACCATACTTACTAATATCAAGTCAGAAAGTGTCAAAATGACTTAATTAGTTAATTCTTTTAACATATTCATGACGGTCTACCACTAAATGTTTAATATTTGCAGC
>JAPTGZ010000014.1:30100170-30129964 GCA_029814645.1 Fowleria isostigma | reverse complement strand
TTTTCCCAAAGTTTGCCAAAGTAGTGACAATTGTAGCCACTGGAAAAAGAAAAAACACACCAGAAAAACAAAATGTTCCATGGGTAGAACTAGTAACATATATATGGATTGTTCCTGTTCAGCATCCAAGGGGGGGAGAGTTAAGTGACAAAATACAGCAGGGTGTGGTTATCCATGAAGTCAATCGACAACACTGGGTACACGGGTACTAAAGATGAGCTCAGAAGCTTCGAGTGTATAATTACAAATACCCCATCTACAGTAATTCCCCTCAGAGTATAGTTTTGATATGCAGAATACCTGATATATATACACTAAATCTCCATTGACTTCTGCAGGCTGCACGGTAGCATTATAGAGAAAGGAGGCAATAAGTCTCTAGGCAACCTGTCTGGTAGTAGATGAAAAGGCTCTGGGCCCACTCTCCACTGTGGCCAACCTGCCCTCTTAATTAATTAGCGCTAGCAGGAAGTGCTGGCCCACAGGGGAGAGGAGGGCCCTCAAGAGTACTGGACAAGGTGATAATGTCCTGAAGGGGAGACCAAGTCCTGTATACCCAGGTAGATAGTGGATGCTATCCAGCTTTAAACGCACAAGAGAAACTGTGCTCCTCGTTTCCCATCATGCATGTATTCTGCATTTAGAAAGACATTCCTCAAACCAAATTCAATTATTTTTTTATCAGGTCATGTGTCGTGTGTATTAAATATTGGCATCTCCACAAGAGTACAGTAACACAGTACTATAATGCTTTTAAATTAATAATTTTGAGGAATATGCTGGTTAACTTTGTGCCAAGATTTAGACTGATACCAACCTTAAATATGAAGTAAGAGCCAGCAGGCAGTTAGCTTAGCATAATTATTCAACCCAGTAGCTCAGAAAAAAGGTTGCTATTGTACATGTTAACAAACCACAGGTATGTGTAATCGCAGCATAATTTGTCATAATTTTGCCCAGCCCTCCTAAATGTGTAGGCTTAGGCAACAAAAGCACTTTGGTTAGGGATAGGAAAAGATTGTAGTTTGGTTTAAATATCAACATATATTCTAATTTTTACCCTATGTGCCTATGTTAAATAAAACAATAATAATAATAATAATAATGATAACAATAATAATAATAATAAATTTCATATATAAGCACTCTTCAGGACACTCAAGGTCATCGTACAAAACTGGCTAAATAAAATAAAACTAAAATTACACATATACATGTAAAACATACACTACTCAAAAAGTTAGGGATATTTAGCTCTTGGATAAAATTTATGAAAAATGCAAAAAGTTCAGGCTCTGGACTTCACTTTATATATACACTACCCACAATAAGTTAGGGATATTTGGGTTTCAGGTGAAATTTATGGAAAATGCAAAAAAGTTCAGGCTACAGTGGTATTTTATCATGAAAGTAGGGCATTTAAGTAGACGCATGCAATGGGGATTTCCTCATCTCATACAATTTATTGAAACAAAAGCCAACAACAGTGGTGGGTATACAACGATAAAAAATGTCAATGTCTCAATCAACCATATCAAAAATGTCAATGTGTCAATCTCACAATGTCCAAATGTGAACAACATGATGAAGAGGACTGTTTAAATACCAATTTTCATTGAACCAGGACATTTATGGGTTGATTCATGGATCAAACACCAGTGAACTGTTGGACATGTGCATTCAAAAGTTTAGAGAAAGTCACATTTCATTCCCCTGTAAAGGTTATAGTGCATTTTAGATTCAGCATGAAATTTCACCTTAAACCAAATATTCCTGACTTTTTGAGCGGTAATGTACAGTATGTATAATCATAATAACTTTTCTGAGGTTAAGTGAACACAAATCTCTTTACAAAGCGTCACAATCACATAACAAATCAATGTCTGATAGATAAAATAAGACTAAAGCCTGTCATTAACAGTACCTTCTGCGTTTGTCCTGTGTGAACTGCAGTTCCACTAGTCCAAATATGGAGTAAAACCTGGATTAACTGTGAGGTACCAACCAAAAGGTTTAAATCCTTCCACAAAAAAAAAAATATCAACTCCGGAGTGGTGAGGTAAAGAATTACAAGTATGCAAACTTAATATCACATTTAGTTCACCTGTAAAGCTTACAGTGCATTTTAAATTCGTAAATTTCACCTGAAAGCTGAATATCCCTAAATTTTTGTGAGTAGTGTATATACATAAATGGCAGCAGACAAAAGTGAAACTATGGAAGTGAGTGAGCCTGTCTGAATAAATAAGTTTTAAACTTAAACACGTTAAAAAGACCTAGTATCCCTCACAGACCCAAACCAAGGTTGTCTGTGTTTTAAATTATTTCATGTAAATGGTAATTTCTGGGAAACAAAGTTGAAAACCACAATGAGTGCATGGAATAGTTTATGTGAAACATGTTTATGGCCAAAAAATATATATGTTGTTATACATGTACAGTGACACTTAAAACTACCTAGAGACAAAGAGCTGTTAATATTAGTTATAACAGACGTGTCTGGAAAAAAATAAGAAAATAATTACTATAATACTTCTGCGTCCTGCAACTCATGTCGTCAGTCACTGAAGTTGTTTTTATTGTGTTTATTAAAATTTTCTGTGAAAATGAAAATAATCCTGGTCACATGGTGTTGGCCAGTGGAGTGTGTATGTGGCTCTGAAAACATGTGACATGGAGCTATACTCTCATTAGAGGATTAAAGAATCACCTCAGGGCTCTAATGTGTTGCACCCTGGAGCTAGTTCATTTTTTTCTTATGTGATATGTGACTTTTAAAAAATTAAACCTTGATATAACCAGGAATGACTTATTGAGATGAAATGAATGAACTTAGAGCAATGATTAACCTGCTTCAAATGTCACTGGTGTTTGCATCTGTTCAGACCATTACACTTCTGTTTAATTTCATCCACCTGTTAGGTTCACGCAGGGACTTTAACTGAATATGATGCCAAACACCATTTGGCTATTTAGTTACATAGGTCAAGTCAGAGGTCTGGTGACATTTACTTTGGCAATGGAGTTGAACTATTATGAAGCTTTGGAAAACACTTAGTATGACTCCAGTGACATTTTAAAAAGAACTTACCTTATTGGACTCATTTTAATGTTGGATTTTGTTTAATTTGTGCAAATACCACAATTTAAAGATGCAACATGTTATTTTACAGAGACACTACAGCTATTTTCTGTGTAGCCTTGCATAGCCGGACCATAGCTCCACATTTCATTACCTCTGTGCCAGCGCTGCAGATTGATCTGGCACCCTCCACAAAAGTTATCTGGTTGTTTGGCTAGTTCGTGGGCAGCACTGAGTGAAGGATACTGCAACAGTGCATCTATAAACAAACTGGGAGAAAAGTTTGGTGGAACATGTGTGCATGAGGAAGTTTGTTGCATATTATAAATGACTAGATTGCTATGAAATAAAGCACAAGATTAAAAGACGTGTGATAGCAGAGATAGCAGAAGGAAACAGAGGGATAATACTGTCATTGTGCAATGAAAATCTTCACCCTGTTCTTATAAGAGTAGTTCTGGTAAGTCAGAATACTTACTATATATACAGTCGCGGAAAAAAATATTAGACCAGCCTTTGTTTTCTTCAGTTTCTTGGTCATTTTAATGCCTGGTACAACTAAAGGTACATTTTTTTGAACAAATATAATGATAACAACAAAAAGAGCTCATAACAGTTTAAGAGCTGATATCTAACCAAATTTTGATAATAACCAAAATCACAAGTTCTTACATCACTAACTATGGTATTGTACTGCCAAAACAGTGCTTTAGGGCATTCCATGTTTTCAGGAGTTCATATTTGATTGCATAACCATTGTTTTTGATGACTTTTGATAGTCTAATATTTTTTTTCGCCACTGTATATGCAGTGACTCCTGGGGTTTGTCATTATCTACAACAATCAGCCGAGAAATACGACACAACCAAAAAATATTGTTTCTGTTTTTCTCCACAAATGTGCCAGATGGAAAGGGGTTTCTCCAGTGAAAAAAAGCCTCTCCCCATAACATCTAATTTAACTAACTTTGTTTGGAATACAAAACAGAAGAGTAGAAAAAGTCAACCCTTTATGGTCAACTTGACGAAATTCAGTCACTTAGTTAAATTAGCTTTGTATACCTGCGTAACAGATCAGTTACACTAATTTTCATTTCAGTGCAAAAAGAATGTGACATGAAGTCAAACAAGCTGATTTACAAGATAAGAAAGTCAAAGACTCAAGTTACATGAACAATTTACACAGATCCTCATGAGCCATGTACCCTTAGCAGTCTTATTGCTATTTATCCTTGTTTTGTTTGTGTGTATGTGAGAGTGTGCATGAGTGCAATGAGTGTGTGCAAACTTCACTCTCTTTCTCTCTGTGTCTCCAATAATGAGCATGTGCACCTTTTCTGCCTGGGGCCTTCATACACAATTTAGCCAGAAAGCCATAGCTGATCATGATTTAGCTTTTGACACGGCTCGCCCCGAGGCTGGGGGGGACTAATACAGATATCTGACTCCCAGACCGCGATGGAGGGAAGGAGAGAGAGAAAGTGAGAGGCCTTTTATTGACTAAATGATAAAGAGGTTGGTAATGATAAATAACAGTCATTTTATTGTGGAATTCCCAGAAAAGACAATTCTACACAATATATAAAAGAGAAATAATAGACGTGGAAGTTGCACGGCGGGGTCTTGACGTGCTGGTTCCCTACAGAGAAGCCCATTGTTAAACTCCAATATTCCTCTTCTGGGGTGGAGGTCACAAATTGTGTTAGAAGGACCTGCTGCTATGAATACTACATAAGGCTGATGCAGAGTGGCAGCGTCATCCCTGTCTCTGGCACTAGGAGGAGGGTCTAGGCAAGACAGCGCCAGTCTTGCCCATGGGCATCTCTCTCAGCATCTTTATCCTGTGATTCTCTCTCTTCTATAGTGCACCGAGGCTCTCTCTCCCTCTCTTTTCCTTTCGTCCCCTCTTCTCCGTTCACTCTCTTTCTGTCTCTCAGCGTGGTCCTCGCACTGTTTTCCCAGCACATCAGGGTGGCAGGGGAGCCTGTCTCTGCTGCTTTTGCTCTCAGCCGCCTTCAAGTCTCCAGGCCTCAGCTATCACTAAGACAAGATGGCTGACCCTCTAAGGACAGATAAAGTCCTCTGTGGTACAGCGTGAATGACATTAAGTGCAGGATACATGCTCAATTGGTTGGAGGAACAATAAAGAATAAAGCATTTCCTGTGTTAATGCAATTTATGAAGAACAATCTCTCTGTTTTAGTGTAAAATAAAGAAAAATAGACCTTGTGTAAATGTATTAAATTCATATTACATTGGGCCCATGATGGATAATAGTATGTGCTGACCATCATGTAGAATTAAAGATCTTAACCTTACACTTTTTACTTGAGCTTTCATCATTGAATGCATTCAGTCCACAAAGACTGATCCGGTTGTCCACTGTCTGATCCAGCTGTGTTATCTGGTGGGAGGTTTCTGTTGGTGTGAGAGACTGGTGGTAGCTAGTGTGTGTGTGTGTTTGCCTCAGGATACCTCTGCAGCTCTGCAGTTCTTGAATACTGAGTGGAGAGTGGCCCAGAAATGAGCAGTCAAATCCAATTAAATTACTCAAATTAAATTGTACAATGGTTATGGAATACCTGATCGAATTACTCACATTCAGGGGATTTCGACAGCAACCAATTAGTTCAAAGTATAAAGTTCACACTCTCAAATTAACACCAAGAGAGGACAGGGCCTTTATTTGAGGAAAATGATACATCATAATTACATCACATTGGAAAAATCACAAATTATACAGCATGCATTTAATAAGAAAATGGAAATGGTTAATAGGTCTTGATAAGACAAATCTAACCCTGTCAACAGTGCAGTGAGGCTAGGTTGGCTAAATTAAAGAGGAGGAGTTATTATTGTATCAGGGAAGCTTAAGGGCCCTTTGTTGTTCAGTCAGAACACCGGCACTCAGGACATGATCCTCCCTGTCAAAAACAAAGGTAGAAGCCAACCGCTAAGAAAAGGGGAGGAAAACAGTCACAGCACACTGTAGTTAACTCTCCTCCTCTGGTAATTGAGATATGTTAAAGAGGTTGGTCCGACAGTTAACAAGATTTAATTGCGAAGTAGGTCTTTCTCGTTAGATTGGCCAAAATAGACACTTTGTCATTTCCTCAATAATGATGGTATTCTGCAGAAACTCCTGGCTTAATTGTACGGAGGGACTTCCTGACCTTTTTTACATTTTAAATTTAGCTTCTCAAGGTGCCTTTCCAAGGTGAAACATGTGAGTAATGAGATACAAAATCAGCCCGTTAATTGACTTTCAGCAAATTTAGATCTGCAAGACCAACGTATACATTTCCCTCTTTTAAAAGTGAACCATTTTAGCTAATAAAGTTATTAATCTTACCCATACAGTAATTATCTCTGTAATTATGCTGTAATTGCACATACATCAAGGCCACCTCATATAGTGAGCTGGCTTGAGCTTCCGCCTGACGATTTTCCTCAGATCATGTAAAGACATTGCTCACAGAAACTGAATTAATATGATTGGCATTGCAATTGTAATATGTAATATTAGGTATAGTTTGAGCTTTAAAAATGTGTGCTTGTAAAGATGCCGCAACATGAATATTCTGCAAGAGATTTAATAGCAGCTATAACAGTAATAATAACAATATACTTGTAACCAAATATCATCAGAACTGACCACACTTCTGATTTGATTATGGTACACAAATATCTGATGTGTCTCTTAGTTTGACCAGTGCTCCTTCGATCCACACAGCCTGTTTCTCCTCCTCTACTGTGGTACTTGTTGCTAGATGCTACTTACTTCCATTCTTCCATGGACGGCATAGAGCTAGAGCCACAGAAGTACCATAAACGGCGTAACATGATAATGCTGCTTTAATTACCCCTTGGTCAGCCCACTTACAAACCTATTGCCGCAGCAGTCAATATCCCCAAAGATCCATTCATGCCTCGGCTGATGGTTAACTTGGGAGCCTTTGCTGAGTGCTTTAGCCTAATTGATATCCTTATTTAGCAATGAGCCAGTGGGAGTCGGAGGGGAGTTAAATGGAGCAGTTTACCAGGCAGCAAGAACGCTAAACCAGGATCTCTGACACCACCACCATGGCATACCGCAGCCTGAACCATGATTTATACCAGCTAATTTACTGTTTCAAATTGATTAAGGCCACTTTTGTTTTGTTTTCACTAATGACTGCCACAGCAAATTACACCGATTTATGACAGGTGACTGCTCCAAGGCCACTAACTAACATCGGGGCAGGTCACAAGAGAGATTGAGTCTTACAGCGCATAGATGCATAAGGACCTACCTGTACACTCATACTATGACAACATGCAACAAATCACACCCCCAACTTAAAGTCTCTCCTAACCATGTATTTAATCATGATGAGATAGTCTAGATTATAGCAAACTTCCTCCACAGTGCAAAACAACAGGTATAGCCCAACGCAGAATTAGCCTTGAGAGAACAATGCATATCCAACAGGTCAAACAAAGCCATCGGGAGCAATGTGAAAATCAGATTCTTCTTTTAAACTGGGTTTGTAGGTCTCTCCCTCCTGCCTGTCTCCCCAGATATGTCTGCCTTAACAGCTCAAAGTAATTAGCAACGACCACATGCCAAAGGTAGGGTAGCTACCGTACACAGAGTAGGCAGACCTTATCTTTAATTTGAGACAATGAGATGCTCTGTAGGGGCTTGTGGAGAGCTGGGAGCTATAAGGTAGGCAGGCAGGCTCCCCCTCCCAAGGTCGCTTCACTGAGATGAGCTAGTCTGGGGACAAAGGATACCCACTGTATGCAAGAGCACATTATGACAGATTAATTATCAATTTTAGAAGCAACCTGTTTAACACCATCTAAACTTTGTGTGAATTTCGCAGTGGAAATAAGGGATTTTTCAAGCCCTAAATATTTTTTTCAAAGTGTATCTCTTGACCCAATATGTTTTCTCACTGTTTTAAACTTTGTTTTTGAGTGATACCTCCGAAAGTCCTCCAGGGCTTCCCATTAGTCACATGGTTGAGCACAGAGCTCAGCCACAAAATGGCCTCGGATCTTGAGCTAGCGTGTCAGCCCATTCTTTATACTGTCAGGATGAAGAAGAGCATAAAAACGCAGAGTCAATAAAGTCATATGAAATACTTGATATCGAAACACAGCACGCTCCAGTGACTGATTAAGCGTCGAGGTCCAGTTTTGATGCTCTTACATTGCAGATGAAAATAAAAGGGGTAAAGGTGGAAAAAGTATAACACAGAAGCTTTAAAAACTACTATACACAACCTTTCAACACTTACATTTTTGGTATGATACTTGATATTTTACAGAAAGATTATCATTTTGCTGTGACTTGATTATAGTTATCTCTGTAGTCAATTATGGATGGTATCTTGATAATAACATTGAGTGAGAAGGATGTTTGAAAGGGAAGTCTTATGCTCTTGCAGTGGCTAAAACATACTAATTACATCAAAGTGACTTCCTTTGTTCGAAAATGTCTGGGAACAGAAGTTGCACCGCAGTCCTTTTTTTTTTTTTTTTTTTTTTCAGTAGGGAAGTCAATACTGTCTCAGACAAAGCCGGTGCAATGAAAAAGAAGAATGACAGAGATTAAAAATGAAAGAGAGTGCCACTTTTTGTCCAGATAGTGGTTTTAGCCTGCAGCACCTCACTGGGCTGTTCTAACTGAAATACTCTTGCAGCATTTGATCAAACTGAAACTTAAACATACTTTACACATCAGACAGATCACCATAAGTTAGAAGGTCTTCCAAATGAATGCCTGAACTTGTGGGGGAAAAAAAAAAAAAGTTTGTAATTTGTAATGCAACTTTGCTTGAGAATATTCTGGCTTGGGTTGAGAAATAAACTAGCTAGCATTATGAAAATGAATATTTCTGTTGGATCCAAACACAACATAAATTTTACTGCTTTAATGAACCTGTGTCAAATTCAATTTCCTCCTCAGAAAGTTTGAAACCGCAGCTATGATCTCTGTCAGCACACCAATCTGATTCCATGAACTGATAACTGACAACTTGGTATCACCTTTGCTATTCCTCACATAGTGTTTGGGCAGCATTAAACTTCTCTGTCTCGTATATAAACGATCTCTGTCAGATTGCAACTCTAATTTGACATTAACACACAGAAACATTCCTGTCTCGAGTAAACCACTAACTTGACATGAATGTTTTTTGCACAGGAGCCAAAGGAGAAGAGGAATGGGAGAGGGAGGAAGAGAGAGAGCGGAGCGGTTTTGGACAGACCGTGTTAAGATCAGTGCTCGGGGCTAGGCAGGTTGCTATGCGCTGAAATGCTAATAAGCTTCCTGGCTCTCGGTGCAGGTCGGCTAGCCTGTGCCGACTCGTCTTGACACTTCACACACATGCTGTCTTCCACCCTTTTTAATCATTTTTGATAGGCCTCCCTGGGATGCCATCCATTTAATTTGAAAGGGTTGAGCCACCCAAACATTTTCACCATCTTTAAATAGAGGTCTGCCTCAACATGCCTGCTGCATTGTGACCCGACAAGGTGAAAAGCAGTGAGGAAAAACGCTGTTTGGGTTTAAGAGGATAATATTAGGCTAACACTTGTGGTGTTAAAGGTTGGGTTAAAGACTAGTGAGTGATGCTGAAGTAGGTAAATAAAAGAGATTAGGGGAATTTTAACAATACAAGAAGCCAACACAAAAACCTAAGTTTGGATTAAAGCCCATACTATAACTCTAGAGTGACTTGTTTAGAGCTTATATGTCTTGACCAATATCATCAGGTTTATACTTAAATGGAAAAGATACAACCCTAAAATGTGAAAAAAGAAAAGTATTTGAAATATAAGATGTAATTTAAGCTGCACAGCCAAAATCTGCACAATCCAAAAGGGAGTAAATACAGCATGGGATAAATAAAATAAAGGCAGCATAATGTACCAGTCATGCTTCCAATTCAGTTTGGAAAATCATTTTTGTTTTTGAGAAAACATCTTAGATTGTGTATTCCCTGACAGAGTTGAACAACTGCTGTCCTACTCTATATATCTTACAATTCTCTCTGAAAAATCTCAGAGCCTGCAGCCAACACAGTATGGTCAGAAATGAAGCCCAGCCATGTTGTATGATTCATAGGGAAGAAATAACATATTTTATTGGAGTCTGAGAGATTTATTTACTGAGGTTATGGTGGATGTGTAAGGGACACAATCACCGGGGATTTCACCATCCAATTTGCCAGTGTACTCTTCTATAAACATCAGTCAGTAGAAACGGGACAAATTCTACAGAAAATAATCATAAACAAACCATTACATCGCATTTTGGAAATTGTCAGGAGACACTCTTGACGATGACTATCCGCTCAAAGTCAAAGGCAGAAAAGCCCAAAAGGCAAGTGGGGATGTCTGTGTGCTATATGATATTACCGTGACTCTAAAGATAAAGATATCATACATTATTGGTTCAGACTGCCAAAGAGAGAGGGAGAGACCAGCACCAACAGATAGCAGGGGCGAGAGACAGACACATATAGAAAGAGAGGGAGAGTGTTCAAATATAGAGGCTCTTAGTAAAGGCGCAGATAGCTTTGAGCCTCTTGATGTCCTTCTATGCGAAACAGCTGGAGCTCCCCATCAAAACCACACTGAACTCCACAACAAGCCTGCTTGTTAGTCTCTAACAGTGACTGATCCAGTTTTATACCTTCTGCGCTGTACTTACACCCTACGCAACATGTACAGTAAACCATCATTTACTTGGATCTAATTCAGTTGTGTGCATTTGCATGCGGAGAGGCACATTTTTAAGACGCAGTAAATGGAATTGTTGTGCATGCTTTTATCAAAAAAACACAGTTGCAATCATGACCGCAAACCAGCATGTAACCAAAAGCTGGAAAGGAGGAATTGACATAATTATTAATTAGTCAATATTACTGAATGGAAAAAGTCTGTCTTTGGTTTCCTCCCTAGAGCTTAATCGAACGCAGCCAAGATGAAGCTAAGCTAAACAACACCAGGCAGTTAATCTCCACTACCATACAGCTCAGATGCTGATAATGTCCACAGGTCTTAAGTGAGCGAGTGGGCCCATGTTTTTTAGATTTACTTGTTTGCTGTTGTTTGCCATCTTTAAGTGGTCTTTTATTAAAGCCAGCCATCTTCCATAGAGCCCTAATGCATTTCACTATTCCGATGCTAATGATGGCCTAAGAACGCATTATTCAGCATTAGTTTCATTTCCCTTTGAGCCTCAAATGGCGACAAACTGTCTTGTAACCATTAGAGTTTTAAGTTGCATAAGGCACGCCACCCGCAATCTTTTTGACAACGTGGCAAAAAAAACGATTGGAAATAGTGAACTTACTTATCAGGAGCAAACAGCTGAAGAGAACAAATCAGCGTTCTGCGTAAAAAAGTCCCAACATTTGTCACTTCAGTAAATATTTGCAGACAGTTCCACAAGATGCGAGATGACTGCCAAGAACAAATGACAAGTGGAGAAGTTCAAGGAAAAGTTTTAATCTTTACTTCCACCTCCTCTAAACGTCCAAACTTATATGAATAGGTGCTTTCACATACGCTTTCATGCTAATGTGTTGGACAAGGAAACACGTCTACTTGTGGGCATGCACGTCATCAGATATACCTGGTACACGACCCGCAATTGTGCACAGCATGAGTGCTTGAGGGCGTACATGCTCGGAGGCGTTTTTAGGAATAGTTTACAGCTGTGTATGCAGGAGTATATGTGTGTATTGGTTCCATTTGGAGTATGTTTTCCATTGTGTACGTCTGTGTGTAGGCTGAGGACTCCCCACTGACCTGCTGTTGGGCCACAGACAGACAGAGTGGAGCTGGTCATATTACTGTTCTTACCCTGCCATCTGCTGGCTCACATCATTCCAGGCCCTGCATCCATCCCAGTGTTAGAATATAACCCAGTCTCTCTCTGTCTCTCTCTCTTTCTTTCTTTCTCACACACATATCTCCCCCTTGCTGCTTCTTCGTGCCCCTCTGTTTCCCTTCCTCCACTTTACTCAGTTTATCTTTGTCTCTTCCATTCTCCCTTGTTTTATTTTTCCTTTACACAGGAGCATCGTCTTCCCTCTACGTCCCTTTACATCACCCCTCCTCAGAGAGAGAGAGAGAGAGAGAGGGCAAGGGGAGAGAGCGTAGGAGTGAACTAAAGGGGAGCAGTGGACGATTGTTATCGAAAAATAAGCATGGTGTTTGAAAGGGATTTTAATTGAGGCATTTGTTATATTTGAAAAGGTGAACTCCTGAGGGGACGGAGGGAGAGGAGTGGCGACCCTATTCATATCCTCAGACATTCATAAAGAATGGCATCTTTTGACTTTCCCTTTTAAAACCGTGCAACCTTAAATGGCCTAAATATAGAGGAGGGGAGACAGACACGGTAATTCCCTGAACCTTGGGGGGTGCCACCAGAGTGCGGGACACTAGGATACAGTCGAAGACTCCAATTAACAATGAGGGAGGGTCCAGCCACCCAAAATAGAGTCAAAATGTCCTCTCTACAAGGCCCCACAGGGAGTGTCAATCTATCTCTTTTCTTTCTCAGAACCCTTCTCTCTTCACGTACCTCATTTTTAATCTTTTTTTCCTCTGTTCTTTTTTGTTAACCACTACACAATCACTTCTATCTTTGCTTCTTTGTTTCTTTCTCTCCTTCACTCTTCCTCCCTCATTCTGTCTCTGTGCAGTAATTATGTCATTAATAATGTGAGGGCCGATGATTGTACTGCTAATACCAGTTGTCCGGTCTGTATTTCTACAGCTTAACTGAGGAGGAAGTCGACGGGGTGCTCTTGTGTTGTTGTTTGGTAAGGTCAGCTCTTTATGAGCCCTTCTTCCAGTGAGAGAAGCAGCCGCTGATGTTTTCTTTTGCTATATTTTGACTGTCTGACCACTGGATTAGAGTTGATTGTTAGTTTATTGTAAATCTGTTGTACACCGACAACAGCCTGAGGCAACATGGAGTCGTTTTTTTTGGCTTTGCACTGTCTGTCCAAGTTCATCCCATTTGTAGGTGCACTTTCTTTCTGTATTTAAACAATGTTTCCCATGTGCAGTACTGTATTGACAGCAATAATAACCCTTTAGCATCATGATATTTCATCCTGTCATCTGGTGTCTTCTGCAGTTTTGCAGTGACAAAGTGATGAAGTTTTGATGAAGTCTTATTGTATTATTAGTAAAAAGTTTTATTCTTATGCTTTGGGAAATACCCTCAGGCACTGCTCTGTGTAAGCATCCTTGATGATTTATGCAATGTAACTGTAACCAATGCGGCATCCTTGATGATGAAGTTATAAAACTTTGCTGGATGTACCATACCCTCAGAAGGTATTTATTACCAGTCTTCATTTTTTATTGTCAGCATATCCATCTATGATATAACACCTGTGAAAGTCATTGAGAAAGACGTGGACACTGTGTAAAAGTCAGTTTATAATATGAGGTTTTTGTCCATTCTTGATGGGTGAAATAAAACAACATTTCAGCAGGAAAAGAAGAGGAATACAAACTTGATGAAAGATTGTTATTGCTAGCCACTTTTGCACCAACTTGGTTTTCTGCTTACTAACTTTTGATTGGGTAGAGTAATTGGTTTAGAGGTCAATTAATGTGTGCTGCTTTCAGTAATCTCCTGTAAAATTGTTTGGTTTCAAAACGCTACCTCACATTCCACGTTGGATGGGAAAAGGCATGTTCTGCTGCATGACTGAGGTTTGACTAGCTAAGTGGCATGGTGTCAAACTGAGGGGTAAATGAAATAATGACAGCAAGATTATAGTACCTGCAAAAGAGAAGAATTCTTTAAAAAAAATCAATAAATCTGCACATGCACATGTCAAAGCACATGTGCACATAAACACATAGATGCAGACATAATACACTAACACAAATACTTGCCCCGATATTGCAAAATCCTTGATAACAATGCTGATAATAATCACAGCTCACTCATAATCAGTCATAAAAACAGCCTCAGTAATTCATTGAGCTCCCTGCCAAGCAAAATCCTTTTTTGTTGCATTTAATTTTGACTTTTACAGTGAGTCATAAAAGTCTCCCAACAGAGTCAGAGACAGCCTGGCCAAATCTGACATCCAGTGGTAATGAATGTAGTGTTTGTCTGGTGCCTGGTGGGAAGTGATTTTAAACTGCATGTCTAAATAAGGAGCAGATTATTGGTTGAGATTAAAAGTAATGTGATTTGAGGTTCATTTGAGCTTTATTTAGCTTGGACTGCGCTGTCACTTGAATACAGACCATAAGCAACACTACTGTAAATACCACACGTAAACACTCTCTCCACTGTACGGACATTTTGCACCTATCTGTTATCATAAAACATGCACAGGCATAGATGCACAACCTTTACACATGCAACAATCCATGCAGAGAAATGCATCCATCAACCCAAATGCGTAAAAACCCATCAATACTTCATTTGCCTCATAATTATGCAAACTGCACTCTGAGCAAACCTCAAAGCTGCAGCTGGAGTAATGTGGAATTATTCAAGTCTTTTTCCTGCCTTTTCTTAACGTTACAAGCAGTGACTGATGACGACTGGAAATTAGAATTTATTTGGGAAGAAAGATAATGTGCCAGAAGTGCGACCTTTTTTCTTATGTACACACTATTTTTACACCTGTATCACGAAAACAAGCTGCCACACAGAAGCACTCATTTGCAATAAAGGCACATTTCTAATATCAGAGAGCACGTTCTGAGCAAGTGACCAAGTTGAGGTGTGATCTGTTATTTAGACAGGTTGGATGCACTTCCTCACAGCCTGAAATTTCCCCTGGGGCTTTCCTCCATTTCTCACTGTCATGGATTTGAATCTTTTTGCCACTGAACTCTCACAATTACTGAACATTCATCACCTGCCTACCTTCTTAGCTACCTGGATACTGTATGGAAACCAGAGATATGGGACAGACTGGTGCAGACAGGAATACCAAGTAACACTGCTGCTAACACAGTAATGAATTATCATCAACAGGGACTTTTTTTTTTTCCCCTCTTTTTCAGTATCTCAGTGTGTATAATTTTTACAACTGCAAGGTTTTATTTTCTATATTTATCAGTTCATCAATAATTCAATCTGAATTGTTCTTCGTGTAGTCATTGCATGTTTTCTCTCTCTTGAAAAACGAGGCTCCCACAATCTTTAAACCCTCTAACATATCATTGGTACCTTTCATATTGGAACATCATCACACTGACTTATAACCAAAACGCCACAGTACAGTATATCTCTGCAGCCTTTTTCCCCTCATGAATAAAAGGCCTTCCATGAGGGGTGAGAGGATTTGCCCCCTTTGGCTCTTCCCTTCACGCCCTCCAGTCTCTTGTGTTGCTCATGCTCACTTGTAGAAGTCCCTTAACACTAACCCAGAAAGCATAAATATATTATAATCTTATCACCTGTCCATTTATACAGGTGTCACCCTGCCTCACAACTTGATTTCCAGGAGGGCCGCAGTTTTTCCTGTGGCAGCGATTGAAGTCACAGCATTATTATCAGGCAAAATGTATTCATGATAGCAGAGGTCCGAGTGCCCTCTGGGCTTTGTAATATAATACCAGACCTCTTTATCAAATTTAACAGTTTATTGGAAACAGCTTGTACACATGATTTAGGCAAGGGGCGGCATGGCAAGGCTCCGGGTATCCTCTTAACACACTCCACACACACCTGAAAACACACACACACACATTATAAAAACTCACACGTGCACAAACACCATCAGCTCACACAGTGACACTCAAACATGCATGCATTTAATCACACATCTCCACCTCCTCCTCCTCCTCCTCCTCTGCACTGCCTCAGCACTCCTTCTCTCCCCATCACATCTAATGCGAACCTCTCATTGGATGAGGCAGCGGTTTTCTATGGAGGTCTTTTGTGTGCTTTGTTGTTTGTTTTCTCTGAAGAGCAGTGCGATAACAAAAGCGTGACGTGACAAATGGACTTTGTGCCCTGCAGCCAGATTTAAGTGATAGGTTACTGAATGGGAGCAACCCTCCTATCTCATTTATATATACACATACACACCAATGGACGCACACTGACACTTGTATGCAAGCAGGTGTGTGCACACAGCAAACCCTTCAAATGTAGCACTTATTTACTATTTTACTAAAAATTCTAATTTTTCCATCTGGGCATTTTCATTTTTCTTTTTCACACTTTATTGATGTCACATTGTAAAAAAATGACTTACATGCTGTCATGAATATATGAAAAATGGACTAAAGTTACCCTTTTAGCTATTACTATGCAAATAGTACCAAAATACTACCTGATGTTTGATTTTCTCATTACTCCTTGATGTAAAATTACACATTACAGCTTTATGAGGCAACTTCACATTCATTTATATGTTACATACCTTTTACATATTTGTTTTACATGGTTGTCAAAATTTTTACCCAACATCAGATAAACTACACACTTCAACTAGATTAAATGCTTTACAAAACTGCTTTATTCCTTCTTTGGTTACTGTAACTAATATGTTTATTTCTATATACTAAAATAAATATTTTTTATAATTAATTACTTGATATGAAAATTAATAAAGTTAGTCTTATCTTTACTCATTTTAATACAAAATAGTCGATGATCTTTACATTTAACATGATACATTCAACAGAGTCCAGGATCTAACTAAACACAATGCTTCAACTTCAGTGTCACAACATCTTCATAATCCTTTCGTCTTAAAGATCTCCTCTGGGGCTGGTAATAGAAACCATTCGCTGGCCAGCTAATGATTTAAAGGGATGGTCAGAGGTCGTACGCAGGCTATTAATGATCCTTTTTAACAAAAAGCACACACAGGATCTGTCCAATCAGAGACAGCCAAGAAGTCACCTGGGGCCTCCAGAAGGAGATCTGTCTGGATGAGGTTAGACTGAGGAAGAGCAGGAATAAGGGATCTGCTCTGATGTCTATGTTTGCATATGTGTGTGTGCACAAATATGGAACAGGTCAGTCCACTGTCTCGCAAAGTGTGTCAGTGCATTCACCAATATGTCTTAGCCCATAATGACCAGCCATTTAATTAATTATATTGAGCACATCAATACATGTTAAATGCACAGCTGTAGCTTTTTAATTTGCTAGTGTTATATAGAAATACAGATAGATTTTATTTTTTACTATAACACCATCTCAGTCTTTAGCTGTTGCTGAATTTTAAGAGAAGTGACTCTAAAGCAGGGGGGTGTCAAACTCATGTTAGTTCAGGGGACACATATAGCTCAATATGACTTGAAGTGGGCCAGGTCATTAAAATAATAACATAATATGTATATAATGTCAAATCCAAAATGTGTACATCTGAGTGAACAAAGTAAAAATATATTATCAAAATGTTTACATCTAAACTGTCCTTTAAAAAAGGTAAAAAACATGAACACCCATTTAGAAAATAAAATTTATTATGAAAAAAACTGCTATTTGAACAATTTATGCCATTATTGTACCTCAGGTTCTCATTTTCACATGTTCATTACAACTTACAGATCACAGTGGATCTGCAAATACACAAAAGGGGCAGAATATTGTTAGAATTGCACTTAATTCTCTGAAGACATTTCATGTTGTTCATATTTGTTTAGGTTATTCACATCTTTTGTAAAAGGCTAGTCTGTAAATGTAATTTTTGTTTACTTTTTTCAACTAAAACAAAGAGAAAAATTTGCAGGTTTCACTATTTATAGTTTATTATGATAGTATTTTACTGGTCTGACCCACTTTATACTGAATTGACCTAAAATTATTTTAACATCCTTGATTGTTAATATCTTCAGTGTAGTTTTTGTATTTCACTAATTCATCTCGCAGGCTGAAGTGGATCCCTTGGCAGGCCAGTTTTGGCCCCTGGGCCACATGTTTGAGACCTCTGCTCTAAAGGTAATGAGAGTCACAGGTAGTATATAATGATGAGAAAAACACTCCAGCTCCAGTCGGAGAGCTCACTTTTATAAAAATCTAACTTGCAAACACAAAGTAAAAAAAAAAAAAAAAATCACTGAAGCACCAGATTTACCAGACACGGTAGCCTGCGGATAACACCCTTAACACTCTACTCTGCTTTTATTTGTTGGCAAAATTGCCATATTCAGAATATTGGCATAAAATGTTGCTGGTGTGTTACGGCTTAGAGGTTTTCGCTGTGTTTAGCAACTGCAGAGCTGTAGGTCTAAACATTCATTAATCCTTTTAGCCATTTCTGCCCTCAACAGGAGCTCACTGTATGATGGAAGTTATCTACACAAGGAATAAGCTTCAAGCATGACTGACCCAAGACCAGCATCTGTCAAATATAATCTTTGTCTCGATGTTCTGTTTTTAACATCTAGTTCTCTATCGCTCTTCCACCTGCGTTCCTAAATTTGAATCTATTTGATTCAATTCGGTTATATCCAGTTCTATTATTCCATTCTATTCCTGTTGTCTCTGACTATGGCTCCCATCAGTCCTCTGGAAGTTAATTATGGGAGCCAAGCTGTTGAGGGGTTGAGGAGAAGCTTTTTGCCTGAATACTGGATATACACCAAGTCTGGCAACGCCACCGAGCATTGTCTGCCGTGATAAAATATGGACGGAAGTGCTGCTAGGCAAATCGTTTATCAGCCAGGTTTAGCATGCACATGTTAAAATGAAAGACTAAGCTATCTGCATAGGTTGTGTGAGCTTAGTTTAGTGTAGCCAACACCGTTTGTTGTGTATAAATGGCATGCTGGCTGTCGCCCCTGTGGGACGTGATCAATCACACATCGCCTGCTTTGCTCTCTAACAGCTATGGGCAAATCTATTCAAAATATTCACACTAACAAATCAGTCCTACCTTAACTGCATGCTTTGTTGCTTTGTACTTTCTGTGCTTTTGTTTGGTGCATGCATAAGAATTTTAAAAACCTCATTTACCTCTTCTCCCTTAAAAAAACAACAAAAAATAATATTTTCTTATCTCCAAACTCCTCAAGCCGATTGAGTGGAAGGAAATCTTGTGGTACACTATGCAAGACCTCACCCTTTTAGTACCTTTGCACTAATGGTCTATTATGATAATTAAATCTAGCATATTTCTTCAACCCAAGACAAGCCATTATAAGGAGCATGAGCTGGCATGTTTGCTTTGTCACAAAGCGGCATCTAAAATAACTCTGCATGCTCAGTTTAGTCTCCCATTCCAATTTGGCTTAATGAGCAGGTTCAGGCTGTCAGCCACTGTGAGAGGAGCTCTGATGACTGTCAATCTGCCCTGAGTTAAGGGGGAGACGGCATCGCGTGGAGACGTGGAAGAATGGGGGAACAGACCGAGGTTTAAGAAGGTGGGGAAAGGTCAGGCACAGATTACACTGGCAGTCACCAGAGCTGGAGGCAGAGAGGGGCTGCACAAGGCTGTTGACTTGGCTGGTATTCATGGCAAAAACTACTGAGCTGTGATACCTAAAATATTGTGTTTTTTTAATTACATGAAAGAGATTTTTACACAAAACTGTAACATGAAACAGACGAGTAACACCACAAAGCAGTGATACAACTACATGTCCCTTCAAAAGCACTTTGGAATATCTTAATGACTTAATCAGTGACCGAAACAATGTCATTCTCATAAAAAAGCTCAATTCACTGTTTTTGTCAATTTCGAAGAGGACCTTTAGCACACGGCTATTAACAAGTAATCACAAGAGGTGTAATAATGAAGAATGCCCTTCATTTTTGCAGAGGGCAAGGTAGACACCGGTGTCCAGCCCTCGTCTTCAGAGGAAAATATGGAGGGAACTTAGGTGTTTGATGATGCGTTTAATTCACACAGGAATACATTAATATGATAGTCACTGGAGCGGCAAAGCCCTCAAGTAAGGTTCTCTCATTAGTATGTTTCTCTATTTCTTTTTTTAATTATTCAACAAAAAAACGAGGAGCCGCATGACAGATGTATTGGCTGTGTCAAGAAGGAATGATTTGAATTTGAATTGTGCATAAAATCGTGCAATTATGAGGCTCATTTGTGTATGTGAACAAAATATTTGCTTCTAATGAGTACTGGCTCTGAAGAAGGAGTCAAATCACGGGTTATATTTGAATTAAATATTTATTCTCTTTACAAGGCTTTGGTCACATATTGTTGTTTGAATGTCATGAATACAAAATATAGAAATTATCCAAGCTGGAGGATAAACACAGACCAAATATCACAGTAAGGTGGACTAGACAAAGTCTGCCACACCCCTGACTTCAAAAGCATACCTTTAAGAGTGTGCAATGCCCCATACAAGCTTGACGCTTGTACTAGTCATTCTCAATTCATCTCAGTGGGCTATTATCTCACTTTGCCATTGTCACAACTGGTTGGTGAGGCTTTCATCATACTTATAAGGTGAACACCTGATCTGCACACACCGGGGTATTGTCTCCTGGGCTCTACAGAAGATGATTGCACCAAGACAGGGAATTATTAAGGACACCCCTACACTTATTATTCTTTAAAGGAAGTCTGCATATGTAAAATATCAAGAGAATTTTTTTTTTTTTTTTGCTTAAACAGTATGCATTTAAATGTTTTAATCATTTTATTTATTCACTGAAATACACTGAAGTTGAGACCTTTGCAATATGAACTAGTTCCATAAAGTGTTTAATTTAACCCTTAAGAGACCCACATCTTCATTCCCAAGTGATTTATCACCTTTTTTTAAAAAAAATATCCTCTATATTTTGTATTTTTCTGTGAAAATCAGGTATTTTATTAGGTGAGAAATTGCATTTTCCCTCAATTATTTGCATAAAATTGGGGGGAAAATGATTAACAACCCTATGTTTTTTTCAGTTTCTTGTTCATTTTATTGTCTGGTACAACTAAAACTACATTTGTTTGGACAAATATAATGATAACAAAAATAACTCATAAGCGTTTAATTTAAGCACTGATATCTAGCCATTTTCCATGGTTTTCTTGATAATAACCAAAACCACATAAGTTATACAATGTACTGATAAAACCAGTACTTTTAGGCAATCCATGTTTTCTTTTCTGTCTGTTTTAGTCACATGATACACACAGGAGTTAGTACTTCACTGCATAACCATTGTTTTTGATGACTTTTGATGATTCAATATTTTTTTCCGCAACTGTATATGGGTAGGATTATTGGATCAACAGTAGATACAGATGCTACAAGTTAATAAAGAGACTATAAAACAAAGGAAGAGTAATGTTTAACATCTGTACACACAAAGAGTGACATATCTGGAGATTATCTTAGGAAACAACTGGGTATGTGCATCCTATTCATTACAACCTAGGAAGGGAAAAATGCAGGTAACTATGTCACCTATTTCTATTTTTTTTTTTTGCAGGTCTCAAATCATATCTGATGATCTACTTTCTTTAATTTGGCATCTTTTGCTGGTTCTCATTACTGTCTCTTTGTAATTTTCCTTGACACAGTTAACCACACTGCTTTGACTTGAGGTTAACACCAGCCTCCTGCAAAAGGTTAGGCAGGTAATTCATTGCTTGATTAGGCTCACTCTGCAATTAATCACGCTTAAACGCATACCCTCACAGAGTGATCATTTAGGAATGATGATTAATGAAAGCGTCAAATATTTCTCACATTCCACTCCTTATTGGGCAGCAGCGTTAATGTGAGGCACGGCTGTCAAGACGGCACCATACACTGCAATAACCCCTTTATCACTACTTACACACCTGAAAATAGGAGTGGAGGTCTTGTAAGTTAATTTCTTTTCTTTCTCTTTTTTCATTCTTGTGTCCTTATTTCTCTTTGAAAAGCCAGCTGCAGTGCGGCGGAAGCGATTTCTGGGAAACAACAACACACATCAAACTACAGGTGCAAGGTCGAGAGGACGAGTCGCTCACCTTGTGGGCAAACGGGACGACATGTGAGACAGTTGTGTGTCAGTGATTGTTGAGTCAATTAATTATTGAACTTGGCAAGAGATCAATCGTTCCAGTAAGGTGATCCCATTTCCAACTGGCAGCATATTGAGACAGTAACCTATGACAATATTAATCACTATCACAACAGCAGGCTAATTCCCACATGTAATTAGTCTACATTTTAATTCATCGAAAACTAGCACTTTTCTAAACTCGCTTAATTATGTACTTACACTTAATTATAGTCCCCCCCTGGTTTGTTTTCAGTGCCACAGATGGAAAAACATATTTATTTTGGGGAAGTAGAGATAAAATAAAAACTCCACCTGGGAAAGGAGCGGCAGGTCTCTGCTGAGTTGTGCTGCGTCTGGTAGGAATTTACTGGATTAGCTCAGTCACAAAATGTGAGATGAACCACATTGTCAATCACCCTCAGGGCAGAGCAAGAGAGGAAGAGCTGTCAATCAAAGCGGGTCTTCAATCGTCCCATTCACATCGCCTCCTGGAATCAGTCTCTCCCGCTGACTGCTCTTTGACATTTAACGCACTGGGGCCACGAGGATGGAGAGGAAAAAACATCCTCAGATCCTCCCTTTCTCTCCGTCTGTCTGTCCTCAATCTCTGCGCTTTAGCAGACAGAGATATGTGTGTTTAACGTAATGACACTGTTCATTTAGCGTGAGACAGAGCAATAGCTGTGAGAAATAACTGTAAAGCAGATTAGAAAAAAAAAGTTGTGGTAACCGTTGAAGTGCGATGACAGGAGGCAGTGCGATGAAGGGCACAGTAAAAACAAAATAAATTGGACTTGAAGAGCACTTTTCTGCACACACAGTTCACATTGTAGAGTTATGTATTGTTTTCATTCTCATAAAGTGGTCGTAACATTCCATTGCAGGGTTGAAAACACAACAACTTGCATGCGCTGTTTCTCTTTTGGGCTTCTACTTTTCATGAGATGCATTATGAGATTCATACCAAGCTCATCAATAACATACAATGCATTTTGCTAAAGCTCAAACAATAAATGCATTCAATTTACCAATAGACTCAATAAAAAGGAACCCAAAAAAAAGCTGAGAAACTGTTAATCTGCTGAAGAGATAATACTTTCCTCCTCTGAAGGATGCTGGGGGATGAAAAATCCTACTGCAGTTTGTTGTCGTTTTTATGTGTTTTCTCTCTTCTTGTTTGTATTCCGGGGCAGCCGTCTGGCTCCGAGTGAGGTATACAGAGTCATTGCTCTTTTGGCTCTAGCCCTGACACCTTGTGCCCTCAAGTGTGGACTCCTTAGCTGCGATCTGATCAGCATCTTTATAGTTTATCAGCCTTGGGGTTCAATTTTGGCTTGGATGCTTTTACAAATGAACGCAATCACTGGTGAGCCTTCGCATCCTGATTGCATTGAGAGAAGCGGGTGGAGGAAAGTTTAGTGGATTACCGTGCCACTTGAGGATGGAGCACAAACACACAGCGGCAGCCACAGAGGGGGCTGCCGGTGCCTTCCCTCCTGCCTGGGCTATTGGCACTCGCTGCTTGTACTCTGTCTTATTTCACTAAAATAATATAATTGTCTCCCATCTTATTGCTTGTAAAGCCATCTTCTGTCCGCAGGCGATGTGTGTGATCAATGTACTATCTAACAGAATCAATTCTTCCAGGAATACCTTGTGTTTGTGAAATGATCCCAGGCAGCTGCAGCAAAAGACGGGGCTGGAAGTAGGATCCTGTGGTACTAGGATTAGTTTAGCGACTTGGACCCTCCAGTTCACACTAAACAGTATGGCACTTAGCCCATTTCTCATGTCGAACACTGTGTGTGTGCTTGTGACTGTGTGCATGTGTGCAAAATAGGCTTCCCAGGGAATTCACATTCATATTGCCGGTTATGTGCATCATCCCTCGAACATCTTCTAAGCAGTTTATTCCACTTGTAACTGCTACAGTATTGGCCCCCTTGAGATGTTTTCAACTGTGCTGGAAAATGGTAATAAATATCATGTCATGTGTTTGGTAATATAAAGCAGATTTCCTGAATTTCACTTGAAAAAGGAACATATTTTCTCTTGTATTGCATGGTCTTAAAAGCTCACTCCAAAAATACCTCATTTATTAACAGTGACATTGCTGGATAGAATATTGAATCAAAAATATAGAACACAACTCACTTATTCAGAGGTGAAAACAGCAACATTACATGCAATGATGTTACACAGTGTGTCAGTTATTACAACAGTATGCATATATTCCATATTCCTCATGTTCAATCATGCAAAATCCATGCTAAATATTCTTAAAAATAGCTATAGTTTTATTAAAATGAAATATTTATATTCTATTTTATTTTATTGGTGAACCCAATCCTGTACAAAATCTAAAACTGCACAATTCCCAGCTGCAGCAAACGCATCCTATCATATCAAACTAGAATGAATGTATTAATGTCCCACTGCCAATTCAGATTGCCTGTTCCCAATGTGCACCCCTCCTCTAATTCTACAACTAAACAATGATATCAAAAGTGAATTATGGGAGACCTCTGGGGTGGAATCGTGCAGAGTAATATGCCAAAAACTATTACAATGGGAAACTATGGGAATAGACCCCTCTAGAGAAGCAGAAGACAGAGAATTAAAGAGAGGGATTGAGCTAAAGGAAAGTGAATTTGCAGGCCAGGTTGTTAGTGATTGTCACTGGAAATGTCTGTGGCAGTGGCAAGTTGTCTTTGGCCTTTCACCACAATATCATGTTTTTACAGATTTACTGACATAGAAATAGAAAAATATTGACACAAAATCCCACTAATGTCCAGGGAGTGAGCTCAAGACTTGAGAAATGAGCATGATTGACATTTTAAGCTTGTTGTTGTAATATGGTGTAAACTACTGGCTTGGCAAGCCTTTAGCAAAAGCAGTATCTGGCTTAATAAGCACGCAGAATTTCCCAGGAAGTACCGTGGCATATTAAGTTACTTCTACGCGTGGAAAAAAAAAAAAAAAAGGAGACTTTATGCAAATCTAGGTATGCCTTAGCAATTGTCATTCAGTTGTTTTGTCCAGTGGTTTAATTCGATTTAGGGGAAAACAGCGATGCCAAATTGTGTCTTTCGATAACATCGCAGCAATGATTGAGTTATGCATTATTGCATTTGTGACTTGAGTTTGGTTTGTTGCTCTGCAGTTTCAGCCTTTACCTGAGAAGAGCTCAGCCAGCAGGAGAAGTCCGGGTCCAAAATCCTTTCATTTCCTTGGTAAACCACATGTCATGTTCTATATTAGGTGGATAAAGGACGTATGTGCCTTCATGTCTGTGCACCTTAGATCTAGCTAGAGATTTCCCCCCCTCCTTTTTTCTCCTTTTTCTCTCCCCTTCCTCTGCTCTGTTTACTTTCCTACAGTCTTCATCTTCATGTGACTTATTCTGTCTGTCTCTCTATCTCCTCGCTCCCTCTCTTCTCTCTGCCAGGCTGTGCAGCGGCGGCCTCGCTCCATTCTTTGGGTAGCACAGGAAGTGAAACTGTAACACAGAGTTCACTGGTAATTGGCCACGGTCACGCTAACCAAACAGGAAGGAATCTGCAACTGATTAGAATTCTTCCTCCTGCAATAATAGTCCCCCCCACACACACATACACCCCACTCAACCACCACCCGCCCTCACCCCCACGAAATTAATTACATTCGGGGGTCTATTCCCACTATTGGTTTTCCTGTTTTGAAGCAGCATTAAAAAAAGACAAATCCCAAGACAACACAGTCTAGCAAGTTTTTCAATTACAGAGAGACAGGCTAAGTCATGGAGGGCTGAGGAAGCGCAGGCGGGCATCCATCTATCCATGTCTTCATTTGGTCAGATCAGTCAGCAAGTCACCCAAAAATACAGTCAGATATATATGTATGGATTTATACTGATATCAAGCCAAGGAAAAGCTCAGTGTTATTCCTCGCTCCTGCTCCTGGTTCTCCTTTTCGATGTGACATATATTGCATAACTGTGTCTAAATGTTTCTCTTTAACTTTAAACACATTTAACAGTGAAGCTGGATTAGAATTTCAGCAGCAACAGGAGGTTGACCACGTTTTATTTTCCAAAGAGATATGAATTTAAAATGTACAGAAAATATAGATGAACAAATACATTATGATCCCTGTGTTCGGCGCTGGCTGTATCGTGCCAGCTGGCATTAGTGTCACAGGAGCAACAAAATGTACAAAGACAATCAGCTTATGTGAATGCTGCCCACCTGAAATTGTTTTGATATTGCATTCTGAACAAGTGCATTGCTTGATGTGACATATTCATTTTGCAAAGGAGGTTAAGCACACAAGAACAGCGGGAAGCCTGGTGCACATGTAATGTTAAAATACTGCGGTGTTCAACACCTTTCACAATAAAATAAAATAAAATTGAAGAGATGCATTTTCATCTCATCTTCACAGAGAGTCACTGAGAGCCAAGGCTGCTTCAAAAATAAATGAATGCCTAACAATGTTTTTGATGTCCTATATTTAAATTTGTACGGTTACTTACATTACTCCTACTTCCCTGGTCTTGGAACTAATCCGATTGATATGGAAATGGGGTGCTCTGTTTTATGACAGAGTTAGGGAGATGGAGAGAGAGAATTCCCAGGTTCGCTCCTACTCGAAATGTGCTGAAAAGTGATTTTCAGAATCCTCTGGATTCATGGATTACACAGAACTACAGATGCACTTTTCAACCAACAAAGAAAGTTATTGATGCTGGACACACCGCAAATGACATGTTAATTAAAACCAAGTTTAGTAGATATTGTGATTATATTCAGGGCTATGAATCAAAATGACAAAACAATTTAAATTTTTATGTTTAAGAAAAGACAGGGTTATTTTTACTTTCAAATCCTGAAAGAAAACACATGTTGTAAAATGTCATAATAGTATGACTGAGTTTTCATATTGTTAAAAAAAAAAACCCTACAAAGTCAAAATAAAGACATTAAAACTGTGTGGTAATGTGTGGATATCAAACATTTTTATGTGCACAACACTCATGGATTATAACAAAACCTGCAGCATTAGTTTGTTTTTGTTTGTTTCCTGTAATTTCTTACACAAAGCCGCATTTTGTCACTATCCTTCATTTGCAGTAGTTGAAAAACACACATTTTATTTCATATAAAATATAATATAAAATCACACAAATTAATCACAATTTGTGTATATTTGCATCCAAATTTTATAACTTCAGTGGTGAAAAAATGCCATGATTAAATATTTAAATATGTTTAGTATTTGTGGGACATAAAATGCTCCTCATATTTAATATATTCAGAGTGAAAGAAATAATTATTAAAAAATATAAAAAATATTAACTCTTAATATAAAATAGTATAAATAATAGAATGCTATAAAATACTGTAATTTCTGGCAAACAGTAGTTTTCATAAAATTCATAAATCACATATATGATATGTGACTACTGTTGAGCACATTCAAAGCGAGTTTCCTGCTCTCGATCCCGGCAAATCCTTATCTGCTGCAAACTGTCCTTTTTATCTTAAACAGCATTTAAAATCATCACTTACCAATTCCCTTCTTTAGCTAAACAGCCATTCCTGCGTGTGTTGTCTGTCATTGGGGTTGAAAATTGGGGAATGGGCTGGAAATTGGAACCATCGAGGATGCCGTCCTGGAAAAAGAGGAAATCAAAGTTAAATGAGATCATGCATGCCAAGAGAATGTTTAACCAAAGGGCAAAAAGGAAGCTGGAGATAACAGAGAAGAGAAAACCGCTTAATGTTGTGTTACTGCAGTCTGTTTGGAGTTGTGCATGCTTGTGTTTGTGTGTATTTGAAGGGGGGTGTTACTTGTCACTACAGATTAGGCTCTTATTTCATATATCTGTGAATATGTATAGCTGTATATATCTAGATATTTTAATTATATAAAAAATAAAAAGACATATTTATTTAATTATATAACAGATTATGACTGTGTGCATGTTTACATTTTACCATGCGTATTTTTAAAGTCACGCATGGGAGATAACAATGTGCGCATACAGGTATGTATGTGGATAATTACAGCTTTCCAAAAGTTCATCTCCTTCTGCAGCGTCTTAAATTGTTTGAAGTGGTGCACCACAAGCAATTAATCTTGAGCCAGTGATTGTACCGAGCCCCAATGATGCAGATTTCCCATGACAAGTTCACTTCAAAAGACTGGAATCCTGCCCCACCCAGAGCTCCTATGGTTAGATGATAGACAGGCAAATGCTTTGTTTTAACATGAGAGGACATTGCAGACTAGGGCGCAGAGTGAAGGAATGGGGGTGGGGAGGGGGGGTTACTGCTAATCTATGTGGTTATGCAGCTTAGGAAATACTTTTGCAAGACATCACACCTTGCCAAAAAAAAAAGTGCAGGGCCAGAAGTCCGGTGAAAAACAATATCCAAGCAGACTTGTATGTATTAAATTCACGGAACACTGCAGTATAGGCTAATATACAGCGTTATCTGTTATCAAAAGATAAAGGAAGTAATAAAACAGTTCAGTAAAATCAGTGATTATCTCATATGTTTTGATTAAAATTGTGTTTATCAGTGTTGATTGTCTCTGGAAGATACAAATTCTCTTTTATCTGACACTGGCCTTTACGGCTGACGTCTAATCTCGTGCTCTTTCTTCAACATCGATGGAATCAGAGATCACACGTGTACGTTGTCCATAACAGACAGGCTGGAATGAAGCATGTCTGGATTATGTTTATTCAATTTAACTGAGCATTTATCCTCCCAGGTATTGTAGCCGGTATGTGCCGTGTGTGGAAGCTAAGGAAGCAGACTGATCATAAGAGGGATGACAGGAGCAAAGTTTCCAGTTCACAGGCTGAGGTGAGAGCGCACTGAAAGGGAAACATGCAGCCAGCCCGCACATGTCAAGGTCAAAAGACATGTTCTTCTGAGGAATGAAAGGAGACGCAGAAAAGATAGAAATCTCATCCAAATATACCTTGATGTGGCTCTGCTGAGATTTACAGCATTCAAATAGCCGGAGAAGAGGTGTGTCTGAATCACAAAAAGCAATTTTAAAAGCTTTTTCAATCCCACAAACTAAACACTTTTTACCAATAAATTCCTGGATTATTATTGATGTAAACCAGGGATGTAACGATAAACCGCAGTAAAATCTCTGAAATTTAGTATTTCTGTTTCAACTCTAATTACCTTAAAAACCGTAATCAATTATCACACTTTGAAAACTCACAGTAATGCTTAAATACTTGCACTACAGATTTGTTTCCATGTGGTTGTATTGTTTTTACATCCACATGACTTTGTTTAATGTTGGTGTATACACATTTGATTTCTACCAAAGTAAATATGTGACATTTTTACATTTTAATTTCGGGTGAACAATGTTTCTGCCAAAAAAGTACATTGTGCATGCTAGTTTGTTTTTTTCTAAATAAAACTTGGTTAATTTATTTCAGTGTGTGTATAAGTACTTTTTGGACATTTTGATCACAATACACTGATACCACAATTATAATGATAATCGTGATAATTTTGGTCACAATAACTATGATATGAAACTTTCAAATCCTTCCATCCCTAATTCTAGTACATATTGTTTACTTATATATTTTTCCATGCTTTTGAGTTTCTTTCTTTATTTATTTAACTGTGTTGGAGCAACTGTAACACACAAATTTCCCCCTGGGGAGTAATAAAGTATTTCTGATTCTGATTCTGACATATGGAAAAAAAATAGTATTTA